>BQNB010025220.1:0-58723 GCA_026074375.1 Tanacetum coccineum
AGATCGCTACCGAACCGCGATTGGGAACGCGCGATCCAGATCGAAAATCGCCAAGGGTTTGGCGATCCCTGTGACTATGGTGCCACATCACCGCCACCTCATTTTAACACAACAACTCAAAATACCCCCACTCATAACATACCATATTTTAGCCATTAATTTTTTCGTACTATTACATAGTCTAAAGCTATTTATAATGTATATGCTTAGGTGTCCGTTTATTCCCTGCATAGGTGATTCTGTGCTAGGTCACTCGTATAACTAGCTCTTGTCACTGCTTTCTGTAAGATTAAGTCCAACACTTCCGTCAATATAGTTGTAGTGTTGATTTATCAGGGAATACATGTTTCGAGATTCGCTTTAGTGGGATAAAAAAACAGTTACTTCCCTACTATCTTTGGTTGCTGAGTTAACGACTAAGACTGGACCAACTTGCGACTAGTTCTGCAGGTGCTCTAAATTCCAGTTTATATAGTCGACTCAGTTTATATAGTCGACTCGCTCATGAAACAAAATGGGAGTTTCTATGTCAAACTGTTCTGCTGTAGCATAGAAAAAATAATTCTGAATTCGTTTTGCACTTTTGGACTTTGCTAATTGAATTGATTCTTATTACTTACGGTTTTTATTCATGCAGTTTTGGCTATGGATGATTTGAATGAACATGTTCCTCAAAACGATTCTGATTTGCAGCCGTACTCATCTACTTTACCAGAAACTTTTGGTTATGTACCCCAATTAGCTGAAAATACTTTCTCCCAGCAGCATATGGTCCAAGCAAAAGACTGTGATATCTATTCTGGTCCTCAATGGATTGGAGATTATCTTCCAGGAAATGGGTTCTCTAATATGCAAGGACAAATACCATATTACGGCACTGGAATCGGATGCAGTTCTTTCACCGAGGAGCCTTTTCTTAGCATGTATCACCATCAGGCAGCGCAAAGAGACGTTAACCCATACGTATGATTTCCATATCACGATTCTTTTCTTATATAATATATTTTGTTCATTTAATCCGAAATGACGTCATATATATAATATATGGAACCCGAACCCCCTAAAACTGGAAATGGCCAAAACATTTCTATTGATAGTTTCAAAAAATGGAATATTCAGATGATGATATTTACATAGTTGATGCCTGGATGACAGTTAAATTTTCTGAGCCAGCAACATGAAGAAGTGCCCGTGGACAATTTTGATACTACGCAACATGGAATATGCTATCAGGTCACTAAAAAGCTTAAGTTACCTTCAATTCATAATGTCACACACGCACACATACAGATTTTTTATATGTTTTGTATTTCACTACGTTTTACATTTACTTTCTATTTAGCCATTTTGTTATTTTTTACAGAAGCAAGGGCCAAATACAGGCCTAGATAATGCTGCTCAACACCAAACAAACATGTCAGTGTGGACCTCAGGCAGCGGAACCAAATCAGGCAAAAAGCATATGAAATACCGTGATACAGATCGTGTACGTCTAACTTCTCAATAGGAGATCAATATCTTGTTGGACATATTAAGATCATTTACAGTTTAATGTGTCACATGGAATACGGGTTGGCGGTTCATGTCCAAAGAAAATTGCAAGTTTGTTTTGCTACAACATGCAAGCCTCTTACACATATGCATTTTTTTATTAACTTGCTTGTTTGTTATTACAGCGTCGAAGAACAAGGGTTGAAGCAGCACTAGACGCATTAGAAAATGTGCTTCCTCGATCTAGAGAGGTGCCCAACAGCCTCTATTTTTTTTTATCCTTATCATATTTAGAGCATCATCCGAAGGCATCAATTACAAAAGCTTGAGATCATGCACCACTGTAAATTTGTAGAAAATAGTTAAAATTCGGTTACGTAGGACAACTGTATCGTTATGGTACTAATGTATGTTAATGTTTGATAGCCTTTCCTATGTAAAGCAACTTGAGCATGGATAATTTATAATTTGAACGTGACTTCCAAATTCACTTGTACTTGTTCTATTTCTGCAGGTAAACAAAGAAAATATTGTTGATGATTGTGAAGACTATATAAAGTCTTTGCAGCTTCGCTTGAGGGTGAGCTTCATACAAATCATTTCTGATGATTAATTTATATGAATTTTTATAGCAGTTTAATTTCATGTAACTTAATCTGCTGGTTGAACTTATCAGTTTAGAAATGGTGCATATAAATTCTAAACCCCCTACTGACTCATTAATCAAATAATGCAGGAATTGAGTCAGAACAGATTGAGATGTGAACCCACTTCTAATCACTTGCAGTACCTTGAGGTATGTTAAATAATGGTTCGGTGAATGCTTTTGTTGATAGACCAAACCCTTATAACGTAATACTTCTAAATGTGGCAATTTCAATCCATTTACGAATCAAACTTGTAAAACAAAATAAAAAGTTAGTTCAGAGTGAATCAGGTCAAATGGGTTAAAACTTGGAAGTCACCTGTGTAAATTTTTAATGCATAGAAAGTTCTAATCATTTTATCCAAAAAGTTGGTTTTTTATTGGAAGAAAATGGTTTATATAACCATATTTGACACCATATATTTACAGAAAATTAAATGGATATAGAATTGTTAAAAAGTGTTTTTTGTCAATCCAACCTGACCTGTTTTGATCCGCACACAATTTACCCGTTATGACATGAACCCATTTTGACACATTAGTAACGTGGATTACGTGTTTCAGGGATATGGCCATTACAATGTTCATGAAAACACCGCTACTGGACCTCTGGATGACATACTAGGAAAGTTGTTGAAGGAGAACCCAACCGAAGCAACCAAGCTACTGGAGAGTAAAGGTCTTTCCATGAGGACTAGTACTTCTAATTAAGCCTTTGGTATATAACTGAGATGCCTAGCTAGAAAATTGTTCATGCTCTCTAAAACTGCTAGTCTGCTACTACGTTCTAAAGTATTAACAGATGATCTGCTTATAGATAGAACGGTTAACCCAAATATTTAGTTGATGAGAAACCTTGATATTTTACTTCATTACTAACACGCCTTTCTGGTCAACTGTAAATTGGGTTTATCATACTAAGCTTTAGAGGTGGTAATTCAACCCTTTTATTTAAGAATGGGTCAATTTGGGTTATGGTTAATTTTTATTGGGTCAAACTGGTCTATAGTCAATCAAAGTACTATCTCATGCATAGAGTATTCTTAATTATTATTGACAAAAGTGTTACTAACCTGAAATGACCCTTACAAATGTTACATATTTTTATCTGAACTTTTTTTAACCTTATTTACTGAAACGCATCTGATGTGTCCAATTTGCCACATCTAGTTGGCACTGAGCTTGGACGAGATTATGTTCTCGCAGCTGCTGTTAGCTTTCGTAATATTTGAGTCAAGTTTGGTATCTTAAACAATATAAGGATCGGTTTTAAAATGAGCCAGTCAAACAAGATGCCCAAATCAACTCGATTCGTTTGCAGTTTTAAGTCAAACAAATGGAATCAAGATAGTGTGGTGGACCACAAGCAAAAATAGAGGCAACAAAATGTACTAAGGCTAGTTTTAGTGGTCACTTCTTATCACCTTTTATTTTAGCATCGCCTCATTATTTTCCTTTTTTCCCCTCAATTTTTACATTTGTGGTAAACTGGTGATCACTCTCTCAACTTTTTTCTAATTAAAAACTAAACTAAACTTTTATTCGATAGATTAAAAACATTACATAGATAATTAAAAACTTAAAAGTACGAAATAAAAAGCGTAAACTAATATTGGAAATTTCACCTCGCCTTGATCGCCCGCTTCATCTCTATCATCCGTTCGAGGTGTACTCCAGTCAAGTGATCAGTAGACTGCATATTCCAGAAGTACCTTTTAGGTGTAATCCCCGTCTCCAGCTCCACTTACCGCCCTTCAAACAACGTTATTGTACACTCCACAAAATTGACCCACTTTAGGACGTGAAGTCTTCCATTTCCCGTTTACCATATCGTAAGTTTGACGACCACTGGTTACATTTAATTTTTTTCTGCATGTTATTTAAAACCTCAATCCAAAACCCAGCATCCCTTCTCGTCTTACCTAGAAGTCTTCGGATATACGAACCTAGCCTTTGCACAATGCCACTTTTCTTCAGTGGTCCATGGAATCCACCGCTTCCTCTTCATTTCGAACCGTCCTCTTTTGGTGTCTTTTTTACGGCTTCTTCTTTGTGGCTGGGACTTCTTTGACGGGAGAGTCCTCACGAACGGTAGGCATAGACGAAGCCCGAGAAAATTATCAATGTTAAACGGATTAATGAAAGACATAGGTGGGTTAGTATTTTGTTGTGATGAAGAACCGCTAATATTGACGGATTGTACCCCCGGGTTATACATGTTTGGTTGGTACATTTGTGGGTTATACATATTTTTTAGGAGGTATGAATTGTTGTTTTGCTATTGTTGGTTTTGTGTTTCCGTAAAGTAACGATGGGGGTTGAAAGTTTACCGTTAGTGAATGATCGATATGGAAATTGTAAAACGAGTGTTTGGATGTTTGGTTGTCAACGTTTTGAGGTTTTAGTGTGAGTGTTTTGTTAAGACATTTTGTAAATTAATAAGAGAATGAGAGTGTATAAAATGAGAAGTTTTATTTAAAAATGTTAAAGTTTGGAGGTATTTATAGGTAATAAAATGTGTGTAATCTTTTTTAATGTGATTGTATCCGTTGGGGTGGGGGCCCACTTTTTACACAAAAATCGAATGGCTACCCAAGTCATTGTTCGTCTCTTTTTTTTTCCTCCCTCACGCGTGAACTATGCCTGTTTATATTATTATGGTGGCGCCTTACCTCCCTCCCTCACGAGCGAGCCATCACCACTACTAAAAGGGGCCTAACTCAAAGCCATATTCCTTACTTTTATGAGATTAAGGAAATTCGAAAAAAAAGTATTATTTCTTAATTATGAGTGCTCAATAACGACTCACGTTCTTCTTCTTTATATGTTTAACCCATGCACGAGTTTAAAAATCGGCTCAAATTATTATTAACAAGAATATAAATATCCAAATGAAGGCAAAAACTCACACGTTACTGTGAGATGAATATAAATAGACGAGATTCTACATTTAACAACGACACATAATGTCTAAAACATAATATAAATAGTTAAATTTAAATATGATCAACCTAAACAACATGTCACTTAAACAAAGTCAAATCCTTCGTAGTAGAACAAAAATCTAGAGGAGCGTTACAACCACAAATTTATTACTACATTAGGTTATCCACAATGATATGTCATGTAAACTTGTTGATGTATATAAAAGAAAGAATTCAAAAGTAAGTTTGAGAATATCACTAATTATATAACACATCATTTTGTGAAAAAAAATATGTGAACTTTTGATGATTTTACCATTTCTTTTATAACTATATAAGTATTAAAAACTTGATATAATTTTATAGACTAATTCTAAACATGAATTTATAAATTGTAAGACATATACAACACCATTCATACAATACCAATTCATTGTTTTTAAAAGATTTTGATAATATTCTAAAACTAAAAATAAAATGGCTTTTTTTAACTTGTGCTTGAGGACACAAATTAAAGAGGACCTCACATTTTGTGTGTTGCCTTATGAATGGCTAGTAGTCATTGGGTGGTTTCCATATCATATCAGGTTTCACAACACTAATTGATCATTCAGAAAATGACACGCACGCGGTAGGACTTTTAGAAAAATCTATATAAAATACATGTACATTTAAAAATTATAAATTTATAATTTGTATGTTTACATTCGCGGGATAATTGAGGTTGATGTTTATTCATGAATTAATACAAATCTAGAAAAATTGTCATCCTCAAAAATGACCCATCATTCATTTCATGTATCTAAAAAATCATTAGAAATTAAAAAAATGGGTGCATCTTCATCTGTTCCTGACCAATCATCAGTTCATGATTTCACAGTAAAGGTAATATCAATCATATGTAGAAAATTTTGATCAAGATTCATGTGATATTGATTCATTTTTATGTTTTGTAAAATGTAGGATAGCAAAGGAAAAGATGTTGATCTTAGCATATACAAAGGCAAAGTTTTGCTCATTGTCAATGTTGCTTCCAAATGGTTGTTATTTCATATTATCCTTTTCGAGTTCTTTGCATAATATACGAATGTAGTCGTTTATATGTTTATCATACCTTTTTTGTATATTTTATTCGTTAAAGATTACATCGTATCCATTTGGGTCATTGTAATCCTGCAATTTTGTGATATAAAACGACCGAAATGTGACTTAAAACTGTGTGTTTAATGATTCAAAGAGCAATGGCTTGAACAAAACAAATGAACATTTATGTTGGTACTAATGCAAAAAGCATCATATTCATTGAAATTTTGTTATTGAATTGGATTTGGTTTCTGATCAATCTTTGTTGGTGAATGGTGATGATGCAACAGTGCATTAACGAATTCAAACTATACAGAGCTTACCGAGCTTTACAGAAAATACAGGGATAAAGGTATGCATATTTTCTACTGTTGTACATTAGTGCCGATAACTAGGTGATAAGATTCTTGAAAGGTTTATGATACTTCATTTCATTAAAGTAAGCTTTGGTTAACAAATCTAAGGCAAAAACTTGAATCAGGTTTTGAGATATTAGCATTTCCATGCAATCAGTTCTTACAACAAGAACCTGGGTTATAGAGAGGACCGTGCTGTTTGTTTGTGAGCAGGTTCCAAGCTGATTACCCAATTTTTGGGAAAAGTGAGGTATGTTTGCTTTTTTCTTATTTTTATACCTAATCTTCATGTTATCGGTTGTTTAAATATGTATGGTTGTTTAACGAAACAGGTAAAAGTAAACGGGAACAATGCATCGCCATTGTACAAGTACCTGAAAGCCAATGGTGGTGGATTTATGGGGACTTCTATCAAATGGAACTTCACAAAGTTTCTAATTAGTAAGAATGGAAAAGTAATTCGTCGAATGGGGCCAACGACTACACCATCAACCATTGAGGTATTGCCATATGTTTCTTCATAGTAGGTTTTCAATTCATTAATCTAAAACTGATTCACTAACAGGTAGAATCAATGAATTTACCTAAACAAAATTTGGTCATATGGGTCGAAAAGGTTCAAAATCATCACAAGTGTACTCAAATGGCACAACTTGCTAAATCCCTTGATCATTCTAGTTACTCGTAGCAGTATTTTTTTTTCTTTTTTGTTAAAACCCGACATATTTTGACTTGTACGAAGAAAAAAACTCTTTTACACCCAATCACGTGTTGACTTGCTGCGGTTTTTGGATGCAGGATGACATCGAGAAAGCATTAGAAGAGCCCCTAAAGGAAAAGAAAGCAGTACAAGAACCCCTAAAGGAAAAGAAAGCAGAAGAGACCCCAAAGGAAAATTAAGTAATGTGATAGGTATTGAATTGGAAAGAAGAAAAGGTTTGAGTTTTAACCCATTGTCATATGAGAAGCTTTACAAAGCTTCTGAATTCTGATTATGGTATAAAGATGAATACCTTGATGAGACTTCATGTCAAGTAAGTTTAATGTATTTGACAATTTCATTGTTGGCTTCAATAGAAACACGGAAGACAAACACACAATTGCTCAGTTTGTTATGTGAATTACACGTTTCATCTATGGTCTATTGCTTTGAACGTACAAGGAGTTTCGGCAGCCAAACAATCAAGTTGGTTTATTTCGACTTGTCTAATCTAGATGTTGGTGGTAAGAGTTTTTTATAATCTACGGATGACATTTACAAATTTTCTGAAATAAAAGGCACTAAAAAGCATACAGAAAGAGTAAAGAATGCAAGTACAGTAGTAGTTAACCTGCAAAACCTTAGTAAAACTAAAACGGAAAAATATTGCTCTCAAGTATTTACCTATTTCACTTGTACCCCTTCATGTAAACATGCACAACCGTTGCAGTAAAATTTTACATGGTAAAGGGCGAATACACTGTTCTAGTAAGTAACCATCCAATACTACCGCTGTAATACACCCTCGGTCGGCTCTAGTTGTGCAACTGTTGTGGTGATTTGTCCTTGTCTTCTTTGACCCCCTTGTAAAAATAATCAACACGAAAATAATCACTATGACAAGTCACTTGCAGCATACAAACTATAGAGATCACTTTAACAATTATGGAATTGCCTCTGGCAAAAAAAAAGGTACGAAAATGAGATGGGTCTCATTATTAGCGGTGGTGAAACAGGTGGCTTGTATGCATATTTGCAAACTTTGACCCATTAGTAATCAAACATAACCCATAATTAACCATTTCCATATAAGTTGATCAAAATCGTCACTTCTAGTCCCTTTGAAAACACTACATTTGTGGTGAATCTTAACCGTTTAGAAAGAAAGTCTTATTGTAGCACACCATAGATGAATCAAAACTGTGTAGCTTAAGCCGGTTCTGGTTGAAACAAGTCAGACCAGGCTAGATCTTATTGACCCGCAGACACTCTTTGTCCACATTTAAAAACATTTAATTAACGATTTAGAAGGTTTTAAGAACTAAAAATTTGACTGTGACTTTCAGCTATATATTCCATTCCCTTTCAGCTCTAAGAAAAGTTTATTAAGCCAATCTGAGAAAAACCACAATTTAATCAACTCGTTCCTAAGTAAATAGTCGCCCTACATCCTGAAAAAAGGAATACGTCTTTGTATGATATGTAAACCAGATAGGGTGAGCAAATATATATCAACTTCAGCACATATAAAACAAAATTAAACTTTAATGGCAAGAAAAAATTAACATACTGTGGATCTTGAAACTGTTAGCCTTCTAGCTGAAGGCGCACGGGCTACAAACGAAGCAGCAGCTGCTGCAGCTACGCGTATTCTGCAACATTTTGTTAAGTTATTTCAAGCAAGGTGAGAGAAATGGATATATTGACAGAACATGTCAAAGCAACGACTGAGCTAAGATGCACACACACAGAAACACACCTTTTATGTACGTCTATATATACATCAGTTTCATCCACAATTTCCTCCTGCATCAGTTAGAAAAGTAATTAGTACTTTGGTAGGTAAACATGACATTGGGTGACTTAATGGTAAAAATAGACCTTTGGTGACTCTCAAGTCTCCATTCGTTTGACCTATTCTTAAGTCAAGAGGACGAAATGCCACCTCAGCGAATAAAAAAAGAAGTGTGTAACTTACTTGTAGAAGCTCTTCGAAAACATCTTCAAGGGTAATGATGCCAATGACTTCACCATCTTCAACATCATCAGTATATTGCACATCCATCTTTGAAGGCTTGTCAATATTGACTATATAATCTGATTCTTCTTCAAGCTTTGGCAACAATGGTTCATTTACTTCTGAATATTCATTTGCCTTTTTTGCAGCTATTTTTTGTAAACCGCCATTAGCAAGTTTTAAATCATTAGCAGAAGCAGGCAGATGTTCCTTGTTTTTTACTTTAACTACCGCCGCCATATGACTGCCACCTTTTTGAAACTCATTGAGAATGTCATACAATGGCATATCCGCTGGTACCCTGGAACATAACATATTGATATGTAGAGTTATTTACAAAAATTGGTCACTATGGTATCGTACAAAATTATGGAATTGGTCCCTGGCCGATATAGTAACGGATATGGTCCCTAGAATCATTGTTTACTTTATTTGGTCCCTCGTCTTCTAGCCTTTACGGATTAAAAGTGAAATTAAATACTTGAAGGACCAAGCGTGAGATTCATTACATACATAAGGGACCAAACCACAAGGACGTTTATGTATTTTACTTCAAAATGAAAGAAATTTCATGATTACGAAAACATACAACTGAGTCCTAAAGATAGCCGAGTACATATAACACACTTACCTGGGGATTTTTCTAATAGAAACAGCACTAACTGGAGTCTCTGTTTCTGGTCGAACTGTAAGAAGGCTTTTCACCTACTAGGTGAAAATACAAAAAGAAACGCACTTTACAAAATCTGATTCTAAATAAAGAGTCTGAAATAGAAAAGTCTGACAATTATCTTGATTTTCCGAGCATACCAGTAGGAGTCCGATGACATTTTTTGGGTTCCCAGAATAGACAGGAACACGGCTATGTCCTTTAGCAAGAATTTTCCCAAATGCTTCCCTACACATTGTATAAGTCAGTAGAGAGTTAACTTTCTAATGTGCTCAGAAAGAACAATAAGCATTAAAAACCATTGGTGGAACTCACCACTCCAGTTTTGAATTGACATCCAGCGAGAATGTTGATTCAATAGGTGTCATGGCCTCTTCTGCGGTCTGTAAAGATACCCATATGTTAGTCATCATCAAAGTTAAACAAAAAACATAGTAGACAAATACAGCAACAAACAACTATTTAGGGTGTTACTGTAGTACTCGTCATGGTGTACACAGATCTAACTCAGTTTTGGTGTCAATCGAAAGAGACTTGCATGTGGAGTAAGACAGTGAGTGGCTCACGCATTTATATATTCCAAGATTCGAACAAAGAAAAATATGAACATATATGGAGAACAGGAAACATATATATAGAACCAAATTGCTCAAAAGAGTGATTATTAACATATTGCTTACTACTAGCCTTTATATAGAACTTGCCTTTATACACAAAACACAATTGACATAGATTTGACAATGAGAGTTCTTGCAGAGTATACCTTTGCCGTCAAATCAAGTGCTCCGTTTATGATGGTAGTCTCGTCATGAGAAAGTTCACCCCCTTTACCAGCCTATTGTGATTTTTTAAGAAAAAATATAAAAAGTAGAGTATAAGTTAAGTAAAACAAACAAAAAGAAATAGACTTGCAAATTATATATTAGTTCTGTATGGATATAAAGAATTATGGATATATATCATCTTTTAAATTTGAGCCACAAACGATCAATCAATAATGTTTACCTCTTGGCCATGAATGGAGACAAGGGCTTTTAACTGGGCACGCCGAAAAAGGGAATCACCATGCCCAATTAGAGCATCTAAAACCTGCAAATATTTAAACTCTGGCATAAGATACAGGCAAACTTTTATTACATTAGTTATAGAGAATTTAAAAGGTGACTAGACTAATTTTATTTTGCTCCACAGGTGTTTGGCTAAGCTCATTTAAGGAGTTTAATAGCTTCTTGTGTTTTGAGAACGCTATTAAGCTCCTTGAAAGGGTTTGGGTAAGCTTATGGTCTTTTTAGGGGTTAAACATCTTAATAAGCTTAACCTCCCAATTCTGGGCTGTTTGAGAATGCATTAGCTATTATAACCTGACCCAAACATCCCTTAAAATACAAGTCTATAACAATTCATATAGAAGGAAACTTTCTAACAAGGAATTATAATCATTATATTGTGCACTACACTTGAGATACCACACAGGTGTTTGGCTAAGCTCATTTAAGGAGTTTAATAGCTTCTTGTGTTTTGAGAACGCTATTAAGCTCCTTGAAAGGGTTTGGGTAAGCTTATGGTCTTTTTAGGGGTTAAACATCTTAATAAGCTTAACCTCCCAATTCTGGGCTGTTTGAGAATGCATTAGCTATTATAAGCTGACCTAAACATCCCTTAAAATACAAGTCTATAACAATTCATATAGAAGGAAACTTTCTAACAAGGAATTATAATCATTATATTGTGCACTGCACTTGAGAGATACCAACACCATAAGAACTAACTGTTATTATTATGAGGTGTTCTACATCCACAAAATGTTTACAAAATTTTTTCTCACAAAATGATTTGTCATGCATCCATTAGGAGTTATGAATGTAAAAGGTAGAGAGAGAATTGATTAAGATTAATTTGATTGGTGACAAGTCATTTTGTGGAACTTTATTTGTAAAAATTTTGTGGATGTAGTATTTTCCTATTATTATATTGGTTATAGAAAATTTAAAAGGTGGCTAAACTTTATTTTTTTTTGCTCCGGCGGTGTTGGTTAAGCTTATAGAGAACCTTAACGGTTTATTGTGTTTTGAGAAATCCATTAAGGTCCTTGAAGGTGTTTGGGTTTGCTTATGGGTTTTCCAGGGAGGAAATACGCTAATACGCTTAACCTATTTGAGAATGCGTAGGCTTATTAAGCTTACCCAAACACCCTTATGCTTAAAAGACGACGGTATAACAATTCAGATAGACGGAAGATTTTTATCATTGAAATTAATCATATAATGTTTCCAATACACTTGAGAGATTATACATTACAGACATGTGTGTTTGTGTTCATGTTTAGCTAAAAGATCTTAGGAAGCACTAACGAAGCAATTATAGCAACTTGCATGAAGAAATTACCTTTCCAACAGGGTAAGCAACAGGATAGCAAACGATCATCAAAACTCTGACAAGCCCAACAAAATTAGCACCCACAGCAAGTCCATATCTTGCTGATATTGCTTGTGGTATTACCTGGTGTGGTAAAATACGTTTAGTCTTGATAACATCTTACAGTGGCTATAAGGACAATGGTACAATATAAATAAATACCTCTCCAAAAATAAGTACAAAGGTCACAGACAACACCACAGCGACAGCAGGATGAAAAATCTTATCCAGGTAAATAGGAAGAGCCTGAGTGGAATTAGAATGGTAACTTAGTGAGTATTTATATAGAAGGGTATCAAGTATAAACAGCACAGTAGAATGAAGCCTATAAGTTGTACAATTAATTAGAAAGTTCCCTGTTCAGATACCTATTTCACCAAACCTGCAGCATGACATGTACCATTCAAAGATTATGTCGTGTCTAACTACACTTATAATTTAGGAACTTCCTTCAAATCTCCTGTTTCTACTAATAAATCTTTTGATATTTGGGACTAGCTATGGTATTTGTTATCAAGGGACGCTACTGTCCTACTGCATACATTTTCAATAAAGACTATATAATAAACTTTACTAAGAAAATCATCATTTTATGCAATAAATTATTAACACCAGCGAGTATCATGATACCTGTGATTGAAGTTTCATAACCAAGTAAGCAACAGAATAATATAAAATTGGGTTTTGCTAACGACAGCCTTTAGGGCTGTGGTTTATAGTTTGATCTGTATGACATAAGAACTCATGAGCGATTTTTATTGGATGACATATAGCAGGCAGAATCCCTAAAAATCTGGATACCTAACAAACACTTGATCTGATAGGATAAATTGATTTCTTACAACTAATTGTAGTGAAAATGATCCTCTTAACCACAGTCCCGTTGTACTCTTTCTAGATCAAGAGGAGGAGGATAGTCTAAGCATGAACACTAATGTTGCGACAACTTGTTTCACATAGATGACGAGTGGGATGTTTACAATACTTTGCAAGCCTTGAAGTTTTAGCTACTAATAACTTCAATCATGGTTTTAAGTTGATTTAAAGAATATTTGGCTAATCACTTGCTTTGGGCTCGTTCCACACTAGTAAAACTATATAGATACTAAACAGCAAATTAAAAGACAATTTTTTATCACTGAAGAAGCTAAAAGTAATACTCATGGAATTAGTGATATATAATATTATATACATAGATGCTGATAATTTATGCTGCAGGAAGTATCAGTGCTACCATATAAATGAAACATTAATTTTAAACACACCTCCATGGCTGCAGCATTACACAGAAGCAATGTTACAAGAAGCTGATGTTGCTTTTGGACAACTGGTAGGATTGCAGCTGTAAGAAAGGCAGATATTCAAATTACAGTCATTTATCGCTATACTTAATCCAAAAATCAACATCAAAAGAAAGAAAGTAGTAATATATATATATATATATATAAAATGCTTCGTGAATCGTGAAACAAGAATAACATAGTAATCATGTGGATTGCAAGTTTACCTGCAATGATTAATTATTGCACGACTCTAGCATACAGTTCATATACACAAGTTCTTGGGCATATTATTTAAGTTCTAATTCCCGGCTATATCATTTATCCTGTGTTTTGGTTGGCTATTAAAGGTTTAAAACAGCTAACGCTTGTTGAAATAAGCTTAATCAATTAATCAATTGTTACTACTTATTCAGATTCTATCGAAACGAGCAAAACTCTTTATCTTCTATATCAAAACGAGACAAACCCTCCGGCCCTCCCTAGTACCTAGACTTCTCAAATCCATAAGAGCAACCGCATTGTCACTGCGACCAGACAAGTGCTGCCACTCTGCGCCACATCAGGCTTACCCTCTCACAACTATCTCACCACTTTTACACCGCAATGGTTTCAGCATCACCAGTTCACCACTAACCACTTTCCCCACTAAAATATACCCTTCAAATTCACATAATCACAACAACAACAACAACAATACTTAAGGGAGGTGAGATGTAGACAGTCACACCCCTACCCGAGGGTAAAGGGAGAAAGACCTACGAAAAGTGTGTGTGCAAGTAAATAGACTTTATATGTGGTCGTTTGTGTGGATGGAAAAGACAGTGACATAAAAGAAAGCATATATAGCAAATACATACAAGCGTTTATAGACATAAACGCATACCGGCATAGAAACAAAATGACTTGTTACAAAAGAAAGAGATGGTGGAAGAAAAGAAAGAACAATGGTCCAAATGTTATGCCAACTCATTGTGAGAACTTTATTTTGTAAAGTTTATGTGATTGTAGCAAAACTCGATCATTCTACGCTTGCTGTCAATAAAGGAGTTACAAAATATAATAAAGGTAAAATGGTCATTTACACGAGCAAACAAAATTCAAAAGTTTTGGCACTCCTTCCGTCCTATAATTATTGTCCACCGATTAAAAAAAACACAATTTAAAAAAACATCACTACATTATAGCTATCTCTCACTTACTTTTTGGACAATGACAATTTTACCCTTAACAATTTAATCTATAACTTCTTTAAAATTTGTAATAATAACCTGAAGTGAGGGTAATATAGTAAACATAGTTTAAATTGCTTATCTAATTTTGGAAGTGAAAAATTAATTTAGAACAACCTAAGAACCAATTTGTAACGTAGTTTCTAAAAATTATGGAAATGTGCCCTTGGGCAAAAATTTCTGGCTCCGCCGGAGTATATATAATAGGAAAAAGAGAAAAAAAAAACTAGACACAACAAAGTTACAAATTAGATGTTAATTAGACTAACAAGTCTACCCACCACATATAATATTATATAAAAATAATAAAAAAAAGAAAAAAACCTGCTTGTTTCTTCTCTCTATTAGAACCACTCCTTTGCAAAATCTCAAGCTCAACTAATCCTAATGACATGAGCCCTAAAGTCAACCCTGACATAATTCCAGCAAACAACACCAAACAACACGATATTCCCGCGTAAACGAACCACATCGCTTCTCCGAATTCTATATCGTTTACATCTGTCACTATTGATTGGTGCGAGATTGCTGCTCCGGCTGATGCTCCCGCTGCTAAAGCTAGGGTTAGACTTCTCATTTTTTTTTTTTTTTAAGATGATGACAATGAGGTTTTGTTGAGAGATGGATGTAATATAAAAGTGTGTGTGTAAACAAAATGTGAGCCTGTGAGACTCTGTGTATAGCTGGACCGTTAAAGGCGGGGTGGGGCCCACTTTGTGAATCTTTGTTTTCAAACTTTTTATTTACTCTTAAACGATTACGACCAAAATGTTAATGTCTCATTCTCAAAATTATTGTCTCATGTTTTATTTCAGAGTGTCGATAAGGAATCTAGTTCGAATTGATCATATTACTCCTGTAAATGTGTAACTGTTTGATGATCATTAATCAAAGGATCGGAACAATATATAGTTTTCATAGATCATTATAAAAACGAGCTTGAGCCCAATAGCTATACATAATAATAATACGGGCTAACACTCCCCCACAATTAGAGAGGGAGGACACCGGACGCTCAACCTGATACGCAACTCCTCAAACAATGCATAATGCAATCTTTTAGTGAAAATATTCGCATACTGATAACGCGAAAGAACATGAAGAACGCGAACATGACAAGCAGCAACCAAATCTCGAACAAAATGAATATCAATCTCGATATGCTTCGTCCGCTGATGCTGAGCCGAATTAGAAGACAAATAAACAGCACTAACGTTGTCACAGTAAACAAGTGTAGCGGAAGACAAAGGTGTATACAACTCACGCAAAAGATTCCGCAACCAACAAGTCTCACCAACAGCATTGGCAACACCACGGCACTTGGCCTCTACACTAGAACGAGAAAGCGTCGGTTGACGCTTAAAGGACCAAGAGAGTAAGTTGTTGCCAAGAAAGACACAATAGCCAGAAGTGAACCTCCGAGTAGTAGGGCATCCTGCCCAATCCGCATCCGAATAAGCAATCAAGGATGTAGTCAAAGACGAAAATAACTATAACCGCGTGATCTAATGTACCTCGAACATACCGCAAGATCCTTTTAAGAGCCGAGAAATGAGGCTCCCGAGGATCATACATATAAAGACAAACCTATTGTACTGCATACAAGATATTTGGGCGAGTAAAAGTAAGGTACTGAAGAGAACCCGCAAGACTCTGATATAAAGTCGTATCAGGTACTGGATCACCATCATCTCCCAGCTTAGACTCAGTATGAACAAGAGTCCGACTAGGATTACAATTAGCCATATGAGCTCTCTCAAGAATCTCAACAGCATACTTGCGCTGAGATAAGAACATCCTTGTAGAATCACGCGTAACGGAAATACCCAGAAAATAATTAAGCGAACCGAGGTCTGTCATAGAAAACTCCTGATGTAATGAACTAATAACCTGCTTTAACAAATTCTCAGATGAAGCAGTGAGTACAATATCATCAACATACAATAACAAATAAGCAGTATAGGTCCCATGTCAATAGATAAACAAAGATGAGTCACAATGACTATGATGAAACCCAACACAAGTAGTATAGGATGCAAATCGCTGAAATTAAGCTCTAGGGGCCTGCTTGAGCCCATAAAGAGACCTCTGCAATAAACACACATAATCAGGATGTACATAATCCCGAAGGAGGCTGATGCATATAAACCGTCTCAGATAAATCACCATGTAAGAAGGCATTCTTGACATCAAGCTGATAAACTGGCCAATGTCGAGAAGTAGACAAACTAAGAACAGTCTGAATAGTCCCAGGTTTAACAACCAGACTGAAGGTCTCATCAACATTAATACCCTCTAACTGTGTACTGCCATTTGCCACAATATGAGCCATGTAGCGACTAAAAGTGCCATCTGCCAAATACTTATAACGAAATAACTACATACAACGAACAATATTGGTGTTTGTGGGTCAAGACACAAGAGTCCAAGTGTTGTTTTTAATAAGTGCATTATATTCATAACACATAGCATTTTGCCAATTCGAGTCATTATACGCATCAGCATATGACTTAAGTAATGGTTAAATGGAAGACACATGAAGGTTAAGACGCTTAGGAGGTCGATTAGACCCACACGAAAGCGTGTGATCATGGGATGAACCGAAACCGGGTTTGGGTTAACAATAGGTGGTAAAACGGGTTGGGTTTGAATATCTTGTTGGGCCGGCTAAGATACTAGGCTAGTGGGGGTCAGTCTTGCTTGTGTTGGTTGGGTCGGCTGGGCTACGGGGCTAGTAGGGATCGTTTGGGTGTGTGTTTGGTGGGTCATATGGTTTGGGGATTGTTGGACCGGAGTACCATCTAAAGGCATTTGTTATGGTGTGGGATTAGTTGTGGTAGGAGATCTTTGAGGATCGTTGGTATTTGTTATGGGTGAGGAACGAATGATAGTAGAATTAAGATCAGTTGACTCGTCCAAAAAATCATATGAGGGTGGTGAGGTGGGTGTCATCAAGCCAAAAGGGAATACCGTCTCATCAAATGTAACATGACGGGAAATGATAATTTTGTTTGTGTTGAGGTCAAGGAAACGGTATCTACAGTGATGGGTGGCATGTCTAAAAAAGATAGAAGGTGTGGCCCGTGGTTCAAGTTTGTGAGTGGTGTCAAGGTGAGAGTAACAAAGACACCCAAAAGTAAGTAAAACACTATTTAATTAGTCTATTTACTGGTTAAACCTATGCTATATACGTTGTCTAATGATATGGGGGTTTTCAGCCTGAGAGACTGACACAAGTTTGGTGGTGACAAATATCAATTCAATACACAATAAACACAAAGAAGAAGATTAGAAGATAGAAAAGCGGTATAGGCCAATGTAGGAAACTATATTAGCCATATTTGAATCTGGTTCATATGTTGGTTTATTTCGTTTTAGTGCAATGATTAATTAGTCTCGAAGTGACTGGTCATATGTTCTTAAGACTTAGGCGGGACATCATCCTAGATGCTAGACACGATGAAATCTGTCACATTTAACGCATACGCATATTGCATCCTTTGTTTAATTATAATCTATCTTAGGGAACAAAGCAGTGGTGATCCTGTTAGAGTAAACCCTTAAGTCCCAACGGGAGTCTTTACCTCAATTATTGTTGACGGTGATTTATTACTGGTAGTCCACTAAATCTTTATCAGTTAATGTAATGAGCATGATTGTGGAAACATAAAAGGTCGCCTACCGGTCCAATAAAGCTATAATTCAAAGACAAAGACTGAACGTTATTTATGATCTATTGGTCAGTAATATTAAACACGAAATAGGAGATCGTTATCCCGATATTTAGATTTACTTTTTTTTGGTATCACTAGACCCAGTTTAATGGATAGGTAGCATATTTAGGACACATAGACAAGTGAGAGTGTGTGATAAAAACATAATTAAAACAAATCAACGATAATGTTAGGAAATGATTTTAGAGTATACCAAAACCAAACAGTGTTCTTTCATTAAGATGGCTATTAACCTGAGGGTATTAGCCCACAATCATTGTAATTATTACAACAGCGTAAATCATAAACAACAAAAATAAAAAAAAATAAACAATTGGAAATCGACCGATCTAAGAGAGTAAAAAATTACACGATTTTCTTGTGGAGTCATGATCAATGCTTGGTCATTGGTGGTGATCTTCTCTGCTAAAAATTTCGTGTGTTTGAGTGTGAGTATAGTATAGTAGTAGAATATGATATTGCACACTGAAAACTCGTTTTTGAGTCTTTTATTTATAGTGTCTGAAAAAGACTCGATACGCCGTATCTGGCTAGGTCGATACGCCGTATTTGGCTATGTTCTTAATCAATCAGTGATATCATTCCCAATTTACTTTATTTACTGTATCTTCGAATAGTTATCTTCATGGATACGGCGTATGAAAGCAGTCAGATACGCCGTATTGGGAATTGGTCAAACGCGTTTTCTTGTGAAGTTCAGGCGCTGATACGTCGTATCTCTTTAGCTAGGTACGGCATATTGGTCAGGATCAGCAATCTTCAAATATCTTCGTTTTAGCTCCAAATTATGCGCCTTTTAGCTTGTCTTCACAAAACACTCCTGAATTACTGCATTTATTAATTTTAAAGCAATTAAGTACCAAATTATGCAATAATTATATAAAAGTGGGCAAAACAGATGGATAAATGATATAATAAGGTGGCGTTATTTGATGTCATCAAATATCCCTCCACTTGAATCCTACTTGTCCTCAAGTAGACTTTAGAAAAGTTTCAGTTTATGAAAATGTGTCTCAACCGAAGTTGAGGCTTTTCCGTTTAAGCATCGTTTTGATTTAATCACCTATACACAACCAAGCTCCTCACGAAATATGGAAATAAAAACACTCAGATCACTCAACTAATCTAGGGTGCAACATTTAATTGGTACGCTCAATTGCTCGGTCGTGATTAGTTTTCTATCATAGGCTTGGCAAGGATACACATCTCCACCGATAAAGCTAAGGAGAAACAAGTCAAAATATAAATTGGGTTAAGAAGGCTTAGGATTGATCATTCAACAATCTTTCACCAAAAGTACCACACCAACAAGACAGCTGCATCGTACATACACGGCCGTAACGACGGAATAGACACATACAATCCGATCACATCCCTGTTCGTGTTTAACCAACGGTTAGGATGAAGAATGATATAGGGTAGGGAGCTTCTAACTTTCACCGAAAGTTGTCATCCAACAAGGCAGCTGAGACATGCATACATGGCCGTAACGACGGAATAGACATGCATGCTCGTACAAGTCCTCGTTCGAGTGGACATTAAGGTTAGTTTCTAGGAAAGGGAAGTAAAATGGGTGTTAAACAAAATTCACGAAACAAATAGATTAAGCCAACAAATAAGGTACGGTTGCTAGTAACTTTCCCCCAACCGTTCCATGACAAAGACTCGAACATATAGACAAACGCCTCGATCACAAAAATGACAAAGACAACCTAAATTGGCGTTCCCATAACGGTCAACTTCCCTTACATCTCGCTCTTTACATACTTTTACAGAATAAGTGGTGATATCGGCCACTTTTTACAAGACTTCACATCGTTGATTTTTATAACGTATCAACGAATAATCGATCCTTCCAAGTAATTCCTTTGATATAAACTTCTTTTGAACCGACTATTTTTCTTCCTTCTCTTTTTTTGCTTTTTCTCTTTTTCCATTTTTTTTGCAATACATCATAAATCTCGGTTTAATTTCACCGTCTTCACTATCATAATTCATCCGGATAATCTTTTCCTTGTAACACTTCATCTTCGGACATGATTCATAATCGCGAAAGTAGCGAAACTTACGAGCTATATATTTTTCTCATTGCATTGTGCAATTTCCCGACCATTACAGAGATAGAAAAATTTCACTTTGACACAGGAAATACAAGACTTTACACGAAAGCAACTAGCAACATTGATTAAAATAGGCTTAATCTACACGGAAGGCTAAGGTGCAAAGGTGTAACCCTAAAAATAAATTGTGAATTACATAATGTCATACAATGACCTAAAACACGAGGTGTTATAATGATGTTATGACATCTTTTAGATCTTAAGTGATTGAAAACAATCTTTCAAATTCATAAAACCTTAGTTTTGTCATTCATTGTTGTAGAATTATCTTACCACATAATACAATGATGACCAATTTTCTCCCACTGATCTTAAGGTATATATGTCAATCAAATTTTATAATACATGTAACCATAGAATTTTCATATACCATTTTCATACAACCATAATATAGACATCGAATTGATTGTTTTCTATTTATATCTCATCTAATACTTGCCTCTAACCTACTTTATTGTTTAATATCTTATGCAAGTTACAACTGAGGAATATTGTCACACCCCTAGACGGGGCCTGGACGGAATACGTGTCCGAGGGCGTGACGTCATAACAATCCGAACACAAAGCAATAAAGGACGACCACTAATCATGGACGTTTGAAGAAAAAGTTTACTCGTTGCATAAAAGGAAATAAATTTTTAGTTTTACAAACGGTCATACAAGAGTTAAATGTAGCGGAAGCATAACAAAGTTTTGATAATGACAACGAGTATATAATAGATAAGTCTTGAAATTTGCGAAGTCACATAGCACATAGACTCCATTTAGCATCAATAATCAATCCAAGCTAAGCACTTGAGAAAACATGTTTAAAACGTCAACATAATGTTGGTGAATTCATAGCTTTAGGTTAATACAAGAGTGGACCACAAGATTTCAAAACGTATGCGACTACTATAATAGATACAACATCACATAAAAAGTATTTACTGTTGCGCTAAGCTCATGACACTGAAGCTAATAATCAATAGGGCATGTTACATCCTGTCACATAGTATTCCTGCCCTTAACCGGTGTCCCAAACCAAAGACCACCATAATGCACATCGACATGTCATATACCCATTTGTTCTTGGCAAACTCGAACAGTGAGCGCTACTCACCCGGATAGGGATATTTAGTCCCAGTAGATCTATTTACTCACTCGCGCTCTCTCAACCGGTCCTCCGGTCGAGAAATTAACAATTCATGATAATTCGGGCAGTAGTGGGTTTGTAAGCAAACTTAAGCAACACATAAACATGTAAAACTCGCGTAAAGAACTTGTGTCCAATTTAAAAAGAAAACAATGTTTCTCACCTCAAAGTATAAAGCATTTGTAAATCGGTAAAAACATGGAGCTATGAACTCACCTTAAGCAAATGGTGAGCGATAATCACAACAAATGATGATGATATAAGGAGGTCTAGTCGCGACCTAGATTAAATATGGGTATGACTTAGCATTCGGCAAAGTAACAAGTAAAGCATCCATGTTTATCATTTAAAGCATCCAAGTGTGTTTGTGTTTTAGAAATAAAAGACTTAGAAAATTTACAACATCTCCGTTAAATCACGACACTTGCAAAAAGTTACTATTTATAGAAACTTTCCCTTTTAGGAAAGTTTTTAGTTTCAAAACGTTAATAGTGTCCCCTATATTTGTTAAGTTTCCATATGCTCAAAACGCCCTAACTAGCCTTAATCGCTTAACTTCCTTGTCCGATTCGCTAACTTTTTACCAAACTTACTATTTTTAGTAACTTTATCGCTTTTCCTAAAATATGTTATCGACATTTTTAAATGATACTAATAAATAGGTATGTGTTACTATATGTTTCGCTAGTGTTTAGAAAGTCCAAAAATGTCCGAAAGTGTCCGAAAACCCATTTTACTATTCCAAACAGCACACTATTCATCTATGTTGCCGAAAAATGTTTCGAGTTTCATTTGGCCATAACTTGGCCGTTTTAAGTCCGATTTTAAAGTGTGATATATGAAAAACTATCTATTCGAAATAAGCTCTTCAAAAACTACTTTTACGCCTAATGAAAACATTTTTAAGTCGCTTAAAACCTCAAAACCATTTCGGGAGAGCAAGCACTTTATGTCTAAAACGCAACCAAAATCCACCCAAACTTCACAATAGTGCCTAGTCTAACCTAATCTCCGATCACAACTAATTCACCACAAAACCACATCCTAAACTAACATAATCCCATCATTTCTATTGTTGTAACACTCATCCTACACTCATCTTACCAAGAACATAATAATAACATCAACATAAAAACTTTTGTCATAAGACTTCCAACATATTTTTAAGAAGAACAAAAATAACTTGTACTTTCTTTTGTAAAATCACCACAAACCCTTGGATCTTTAGATACAAACATAGATCTATAAAGATAGTAGATGAAACCAAGCAAAGATCAAGAAAGACTTACAAATCAAGAAGAGCAAGTAGTGAAAACACAAGATCTATACCCAAAACCTATAGATCTATAAAAACCTCAAATAATCTTGCAAACCCTAATTTTATAAATCTTGAAATCAAAGAACTAATGCTTCGCAACACCTTAGATATCACTAGAAATTAACTTGGAACACTTGGATCTTAAAGAAAATCAAAGATATAGAAACCCTACAAGGGGTGTTTGTTGGTCGTGGGTTAGGGAGCAAGGGGAGGAAGAAAGAAAATTATTGGTGGCTTTGAAATGAAATGAATACCCTAAGTTGTGTTATATGTTGGTATATATAGGCCAAAAGCTAGGGTTTGATGGTTCATGGGTTCCCACATGTGACAAACACACACCAAAGGTGTGTGTGGTCTTGGGTTCGGCCGAACTATACACAAGGAGGGGTAAAAAAGAGTCCAAGCCAACTTTGGCTCCAAGTTTAGATCATGGCTTGGTCAAATGAAGTCAAGGGTCTTAATTTGCATGTGACATGTAAGAGATGGCATGCATGCAAGTTACTAGGCAACAAACATGTCATTTTCCTTCACATGCATGCTAAAAATTCAAATTTTTTGAGTTAGTGGAGCTTAAAAGATTTAATTTCAAGTGTATGGTGACATTGTTGTGGTTTTAGGCGTCCAACTTGGCCAATACAAAGAGGTGAACGAAATTGTTGGACTTAGGGTATAAGATTATTGATAACTTGAGTTTACACGAAAAGATTTCGAGTTTCCGGGGTTCCGTTTGGTCAAAAACGTGAAAAACGCAATTTAAAGGATAAAACCCTAAAATTAATATCGGAAGTGATTAAAAATCACAAAACACTCGGGAAAGCTAAAATATCTCATATTAAGTCTAAATAAAATGATAAACGATGCCGGAACGCGTCCGATGATGTTTTTCAGTTTTTACTTAGTTTAGCTTCCCAGTAAACTGTCAGATTTAAACGTAACGTATAAAATTTAAAAGTAAATGACCGGAATGGGCCGGAATACTAACCCAGAATTTACGGTATGTGACATCCTTTCCCCGTTAAAAGATCTTTGTCCTCAAAGCTTAGGGCGTAGCTTGAGACGCGGATATAGGGTTAACGAAGAGATGAGGGTACTTCTTTTGCATTTGGTCTTCGCGTTCCCAGGTATACTCAGAACCTCTTCTCGAATTCCAACGGACCTTCACAATTGGAATGTGACTTTTCCTCAAACGTTTAACTTCGCGTTTCATAATCTCAATCGTTTCTTCAATGAAATTGAGCTTTTCGTCGATGTGGATTTCATCTAACGGAATAGCGAGCGGTTCGTCGGATAAGCACTTCTTAAGATTTGAGACGTGGAAGGTACTATAAACACGGCTTAGTTTCTCGGGTAATTCTAGTCGATATGCAACCATTCCAACTTTGGCGAGAATCTTAAAAGGTCCAATGTAACGAGGGTTCAGCTTTCCCCATTTGCCGAAACGTATTACTCCTTTCCAGGGCGATACTTTCAACATAACCTTATCCCCAACCTGAAACTCCAATGGCTTACGTCTCTTATCAGCGTAGCTCTTTTGTCGATCACATGAAGCTTGTAGACGATGCTTGATTTGAATAATCTTCTCGGTTGTTTCATGAACAATTTCTGAGCCAGTGAGCTGAGCATCTCCTACCTCAGCCCAACAGATAGGTGACCGGCATTTGCGACCATACAACGCCTCAAAAGGTGCAGCTTTAATACTCGTATGATAGCTGTTGTTGTAGGAGAACTCTATCAATGGTAGATGTCTGTCCCATCCCTTTCCGAAATCTATCACACATGCTCGGAGCATGTCTTCCAATGTTTGGATAGTCCTCTCACTTTGACCATCTGTTTCTGGGTGGTACGCTGTACTCATATCTAATTGAGTTCCAAAAGCTTCTTGAAGAGATTGCCAGAATTGAGACACGAACCTGCCATCGCGATCAGAGATGATCGAAACCGGCACTCCATGTCTCGACACCACTTCTTTCAAGTACTGTCTAGTCAGTTTCTCCATCGAGTCATTTTCCTTTGCTGGCAGAAAATGAGCAGATTTAGTGAGTCGATCGACTATAACCCAAATCATATCTTGCCCACTTGCCGTCTTTGGTAACTTTGTCACGAAATCCATAGTTATATTCTCCCACTTCCATTCAGGGATTTTAGGTTGTACCAACAGACCGGATGGTTTCTGGTATTCTGCTTTAACCTTTGCGCAAGTCATACACTTACTCACATATGTGGCAATTTCTGCTTTCATGTTGGGCCACCAGTATAGCTTCTTCAAATCTTGGTACATCTTGTCCGATCCAGGGTGGATCGAATACTTTGACTTATGCGACTCGTGCATAATCAAAGCTCTCAAGTTACCAAAACATGGTATCCAACTTCTATTCTTCAAACACAACGTTCCGTCTGCACGTGGCTCCAGGTTCTTAATCATGCCACACAAATCTTCTGTTCCATAATTCTCTTCTTTTCTTGCCTCAACCTGAGCATTCAAGATTTGCACAGGGAGGTTTAAACCAATTGTCATAACCAAGGCTCGAACTCGTAGTGGCTTAGGTCTACTCTTTCGGCTCAACGCATCAGCCACCACATTCGCCTTTCCCGGGTGATAACGTAACTCACAGTCGTAGTCACTTAACAGCTCTAACCATCTACGTTGTCTCATGTTCAACTCTTTCTGATCTAGAATATGTTGCAAACTCTTATGATCAGTGAACACAACGCACTTCGTGCCGTAAAGGTAATGTCTCCACATCTTGAGAGCGAACACCACAGCTCCCAATTCCAAATCATGTGTCGTGTAGTTCTTCTCATGGATTTTGAGTTGGCGGGATGCATAAGCTATGACTTTCTCCTTCTGCATCAACACTGCGCCTAATCCCTTATGAGAAGCATCACAATATACTACGAAGTTTTCACTTCCTTCGGGCAATGCCAAAATTGGTGCACTACACAACTTTTGTTTCAATGTCTGGAAAGCAGTTTCTTCCTTTTCACCCTAATTGAACTTTACACTTTTCTGAGTCAGCTTCGTCATAGGCTTAACCTTCGATGAATCGTCGGTAGTAACCGGCAAGACCTAGAAATTGGCGGATTTCTGTCGGGGTCTTGGGTGATTCCCAATCCTTGATTGACTCAATCTTCGTAGGATCAACGTGAATGCCTTCACTATCAATCACGTGTCTAAGAAATTGTACCTTCGACAGCCAAAAGTCGCACTTTGAGAAGTTGGCGTACAATTCTTCCTTCTTGAGCAACTCCAAAATTAGTCTAAGATGTGCATCATGTTCTTCCTTGGTCTTAGAGTAGATCAAGATGTCATCAATGAACACGATCACAAATTTGTCTAAGTACGGTCTGCATGCTTGGTTCATCAGGTCCATGAACATTGCGGGCGCGTTAGTCAACCCGAAAGGCATCACTTGGAACTCGTAATGACCATAGCAAGTTCTAAACGCCGTATTTGAGATATCCTCAACACGAACTCTGAGTTGGTGATAACCATACCTCAAGTCGATCTTCGAGTACACACTTGATCCTTGCAACTGATCAAACAAGTCGTCGATTCTCGGAAGTGGGTATCGATTTCTTATAGTAAGCTTGTTAAGTTTACGGCAGTCGATACACATTCGAAAAGAGTCGTCTTTCTTTTTGACAAATAAAACCGGAGCTCCCCAGGGTGAGGAACTTGGTCTTATGAATCCCTTGTCAGAAAGTTCTTGTAGTTGGGTAGACAATGCTTCCATCTCCGATGGTGCTAACCTATACGGGGATCGACCTACAGGTGCAGCACCTGGGACTAAGTCACTCTGAAATTCGACTTGTCGTGTGAGTGGTAGTCCAGGTAAGTCTTCTGGAAAAACTTCCAAAAAGTCTCGTACAGTCGGCACGTCTTCAAGTCGCTTCTCCTTCGACTTGTCTTCGGTTTCCTTCACCATAACTTGTTTCAGGAATAATTGACAACCTTTCTCCATATACTTCTGGGCCTTCACACACGAGATAATGCTTAATGTAGATTTCTTCTCCTTATCACTCTTGTCTCCTTGAACAATCAGAATTTCGTTTCCGTAAGGAATACACACTATCTTCTCGTCATAGACAATTACTGCATGATTCTTTGCTAACCAATCCATGCTGATGATAACGTCAAAACTACCCAAATCTATGGGCATCAGGTCGATATTAAATGGATGTCCTAACAATCCTAATGTACAGCCCCTAAGCACATTATTAGTTTCTGAAGTTATTCTGTCAGCTAGTTCGACAACATAGCTAACGTCTAAGGCAGAGGGAGTAATATCTAACAATGCACTAAAAGTATTTGATACGAAACTTCTCTCGGCACTCGAATCAAATAACATGTAAGCATGATAATCATTGAGAAGGAACGTACCCGTGACAGTGTTGGAACCTGGGTTTGCGTCACCTCCTCCTAGGATATATGCTTTGCCTCTTGCATCAGGAACTCTTGTTTTTTCCCACGGTTTTGGTTCTTGACTTTGGGACAATCCTTCCGGAAATGTCCAGGTGCTCCACACTCGAAACTAGTCACATCCCTCTTATTCACCATTTGACCTCTCTAGGTAGAAGTAGTGGAATTGGTAACCTTACAATCTCGGGTCAAATATCCAATCTTGTTACACTTCCCACATCTTATAGTGCAAGGGCCTACATGATGAAGCTTACACTTGTTGCAGAAGGGCAAAGTACCTTCATACTCCTTCTACTCATTGTTACCAGCCACATAGGCTCTAGCAACATCCTGACCTCCAGTATTCTGTCGTTTGAACGGTGGTTGTTGTCCATGGTTGTTTCCATAGTTGTTGTTCAATCTCCTCTTGTTCTCTGCGTTTTTCACAGCATAGCCTTTCAACTTCTTATCCATCAAGTTGCTGGCGATTTGAACGGCATCCTGTAGTCTTGTGGGTTTTGCAGCAATTACAATCCCTTGGATATTATTAGGAAAACCTCCAATGAATTTCTCCGCCCGATCTTCCTCCTCGGGGACCATTTTGGTACACATCATGGTCAACTCTTGAAATCTCTGAGTATAAGCAATCAAATCATTATTCTTCACGGTTAAGTTCCACAGTTTAGTTTCCATTTTTTGAATCTCATTCCTTGGGCAATACACTTCAGTCATTAGTTTCATGAGATCCCCCCATGACATGGCAAACGCAGTCTCAGTCCTAATAGCCCTCTTATGTGAGTTCCACCAAGTTAGTGCACTGTCCAACAGGGTGCAAGTAGCATACTTAACTTGGGACTTCTCTGGGAAGTTGCTGATATGGAACATTGTTTCCATTTTCTTAAACCATCTTATCAATCCTACAACTCCTTACGTTCCCTTAAGGTTGAGTGGTTAACACTTCATGAAGTCCTGATAGGTGCATTCTCTAGCAACAGGTCTATCACCTCTAAGATTCTCATATGGATTCTCATTTCTACCATTTCCATTTCCACCATTTCCATTTCTACCATTTCCATTTCTAATGTCGCCATCACTGCCATTTTGGCTTTGGTTTTAAGTCTTGAGAGCATTGGCGGCACAGGTCACCTCATGAGCAGCCAATTCTTCTTCCACACGTCGGTTAACGAGTTCTTCGATTGCTTCAGGGGTCATACCGGAGCGAGTGATAGTTATTGTTCTACATCACAAGACACAACCCATGGTGAGATTTTGAAATGAATATTCGATTATTTAATAACGATAATTTAATACATGCTATGAATTAAAATATAATTACAAGACGATTGCTAGAACGAATAAGTAACAATATAGATAAATAAGCGAGAAAGTCAAAACAAACTTTTCATTTCATGAATAAAAGCATAAACTGGTTACAACCAAAATCCAAAATAGGTACATGATCCACAATTATTTCTACTGCTAACATCTAGACCTAACCATCAATCTAGTGTCCTACATGATCATGGTACTACTAGTCTAAGGGCGAAAACCAAAACGCCTCTCAAGATACGACTCCAACCTTCTAAGTCTCCCTCAAGCATCATCACGATCCCTACGAATATGACGAAACTCCTCCTGTGAAAGGGACATATGAAGACAAAGGTTGTTCACACGATCCCTCTTAATATCCAACATAGCACGAACCTTGAGGTTCTCCAACCGCAAGCTATATATCCTCTCGGCCATCCTAGCTCTGTCTCCGCTAGCTATCAACTGATCGGCCTCCAACCGGCTCTGAGCAGTCTCAATCCCGACAATCCTATCAATACGAACCTCAGACATGTGATGGTAAAAGTCACGCACAACATCATCCAAGTCAATCGGCATATCCTCGAATGACCTAACAATGCCATCCCTAGTGCCAGACGAATCAGAAGAATCCTCTCTAGCTGGCTCTACAATCTCCTCCTCAACTATCGGTGCGGACATCGGGTCGATACCTACCTCAACCGTGTCTCCAGCACTGGCGTCAGCCTCATACTCCTCTGTATCATCCCTGACATCCCTAGGGTCAATCTCAACATGATCTCTAACATCATCCCCATCACCAATACCTAACTCCATATCAACCCCAGTCTCTATAGGACCAACCTTGGCATTCTCCTCTATGCTAGCCTTAGACGAATATGAATCCCTGAACCTCTTACGAGATGGTAAGAGATCAGCACGGGTAGGAGCTAATGATCTCATAACTGGCGTAGATAATGCTACAGAATCAATCGGGGATCTACATCTCTTGCGAGATGGTCCAACAGAATGTAAAGATGAATGCAGGGGTCTCTCTGATGAATCTCCTGATGATGACTTTGATGTAGTCGGTGGATACAAAGTAGATAATGGAGCAGCACACTAACGACGAAATGCCTCACTACGTCGTGGTGCTCTCCTCGGAGGGTAACATAATCTATGTGATACATCTCTAGTCGAAGGTCCAGAATGAGCCTGATCTGATGCATCCAAACCCAAAGAATAAACTGGCAAAGAATCCAAAGATGAACTGGAAGAAGATAAGTGATGGTCTGAAGAATGAGGTGATGCATGCCTCGATGCTAATCTACGAGATGGTAAGGGTCCAACTCTCTTCCTCGCAGTCAACAACTTATGCGGCCCGTTAAGGTGGGTGCGGTAAGGTCGACCAAAAGGAATAGCATCCTCGGGTCGGATAAGAATCGCTGACCATCGATGAATCTTGGGTGGGGCAGTAACAGGAGCAATAGGAAACTCAGATGATGATGATGGACGTGCTGTTACCCTGCTCCTCCAACGAGCAATGGTAGCAACATAAGGGTCCTGCAATGGTGGTCCATCAGAAGAATTAGGAGCCTCAGAAGAATCGGTGCATAAGAATGGTAAAATAGCTGGTAGCGGGGAAATATGCTCTGGTGAAGACATCGCATTTGGTGAATCAGAATTGGAACCCGAATAGGGAACCAAGCCATACAATCCAGTGGGTGAAGCGACGAAAGTCGTCTCAACCACAGGAGCGGCAGATGAACTAACAGGAGCAATAGTATAAGTCTCTGGAGCAACCACATAAGTAGAAGGAATAACAGTAGGAATATCACCAAAAAGAATAACCTAAGAGGGCGATGATCCCACACTCTCATACGAAGAATCAGAAGAAATAGCAATAGCTGAAGCTGCCATGATCTGCACAAGCAAAAGTTTATATAAATCTCCTTTATATGAAACCATGCAAGGCATAAAGAAACGATGAAATGAATGGCAAGGTAAATATGGCAATATATAATAGTCTTAAGTATATATAGAAATCTTATATATATGTATATAGCAAGGATAGACAACACGTAAGCACATATAGAGGCACATAGGATCACATACTGGTTATAGACTAGACCTAGTATAACTACCTGGTTCTTTATAACCTTGGCTCTGATTACCAATTTGTCACACCCTAGACGGGGCCTGGACGGAATACGTGTCTGAGGGCGTGACGTCATAACAATTCGAACACAAAGCAATAAAGGACGACCACTAATCATGGACGTTTAAAGAAAAAGTTTACTCGTTGCATAAAAGGAAATAAATTTTTAGTTTTACAAACGGTCATAAGAGAGTTAAATGTAGCGAAAGCATAATAAAGTTTTGATAATGATGATGAGTATATAATAGATAAGTCTTGAAATTTGCGAAGTCACATAGCACATAGACTCCATTTAGCATCAAGAATCAATCCAAGCTAAGCACCTGAGAAAACATGTTTAAAACGTCAACATAATGTTGGTGAATTCATAGGTTTAGGTTAATACAAGAGTGGACCACAAGATTTCAAAACGTATGCGACTACTATAACAGATACAGCATCACATAAAAAGTATTTACTGTTGCGCTAAGCTCGTGACACTGAAGCTAATAATCAACAAGGCATGTTACATCCTGTCACATAGTATTCCTGCCCTTAACCGGTGTCCCAAACTAAAGACCACCATAATGCACATCGACATGACATATACCCGTTTGTTCTTGGCAAACTCGAACAGTGAGCGCTACTCACTCGGATAGGGATAATTAGTCCCAATAGATCTATTTACTCACTCGCGCTCCCTCAACCGGTCCTTCGGTCGAGAAATTAACAGTTCATGATAATTCGGGCAGTAGTGGGTTTTTAAGCAAACTTAAGCAACACATAAACATGTAAAACTCACGTAAAGAACTTGTGTCCAATTTAAAAAGCAAACAATGTTTCTCACCCCAAAGTATAAAGCATTTGTAAATCGTTAAAAACATGGGGCTATGAACTCATCTTAAGCAAATGGTGAGTGATAATCACAACAAATGATGATGATATAAGGAGGTCTAACCGCGACCTAGATTAAATATGGGTATGACTTAGCATTCGGCAAAGTAACAAGTAAAGCATCAATGTTTATCATTTAAAGCATCCAAGTGTGTTTGTGTTTTAGAAATAAAAGACTTAGAAAATTTACAACATCTCCGTTAAATCACGACACTTGCAAAAAGATACTATTTATAGAAACTTTCCCTTTTAGGAAAGTTTTTAGTTTCAAAACGTTAATAGTGTCCCCTATATTTGTTAAGTTTCCATATGCTCAAAATGCCCTAACTAGCCTTAATCGCTTAACTTCCTTGTTCGATTTGCTAACTTTTTACCAAACTTACTATTTTTAGTAACTTTATCGCTTTTCCTAAAATATGTTATCGACATTTTTAAATGATACTAATAAATAGGTATGTGTTACTATATGTTTCGCTAGTGTTTAGAAAGTCCAAAAATGTACGAAAGTGTTCGAAAACCCATTTTACTATTCCAAACAGCACACTATTCATCTATGTTGCCGAAAAATGTTTCGAGTTTCATTTGTCCATAACTTGGCCGTTTTAAGTCCGATTTTAAAGTGTGATATATGAAAAACTACTATTCGAAATAAGCTCTTCAAAAACTACTTTTACGCCTAATGAAAATATTTTTAAGTAGCTCAAAACCTCAAAACCATTTCGGGACAGCAAGCACTTTTTGTCTAAAACGCAACCAAAATCCACCCAAATTTCACAATAGTGCCTAGTCTAGCCTAATCTCCGTTCACAACTAATCCACCACAAAACCACATCCTAAACTAACCTAATCCCATCATTTCTATTGGTGCAACACTCATCCCACACTCATCTTACCAAGAACATAATAATAACATCAACATAAAAGCTTTTGTCATAAGACTTCCAACATATTTTTAAGAAGAACAAAAATAACTTGTACTTTCTTTTGTAAAATCACCACAAACACTTGGATCTTTAGATACAAACATATATCTATAAAGATAGTAGATGAAACCAAGCAAAGATCAAGAAAGACTTACAAATCAAGAAGAGCAAGTAGTGAAAACACAAGATCTATACCCAAAAACTATAGATCTATAAAAACCCCAAATAATCTTGCAAACCCTAATTTTATAAGTCTTGAAATTAAAGAACTAATGCTTCACAACACCTTAGATATCACTATAAATGAACTTGGAACACTTGGATCTTGAAGAAAATCAAATATATAGAAACCCTACAAGGGGTGTTTGTTGGCCGTAGGTTAGGGAGCAAGGGGAGGAAGAAAGAAAATTGTTGGTGGCTTTGAAATGAAATGAATACCCTAAGTTGTGTTATATGTTGGTATATATAGGCCAAAAGCTAGGTTTTGATGGTTCATGGGTGCCCACATGTGACCAACACACACCAAAGGTGTGTGTGGTCTTGGGTTTGGCCGAACTAGCCACAAGAAGGGGGAAAAAAGAGTCCAAGCCAACTTTGGCTCCAAGTTTAGATCATGGCTTGGTCAAATGAAGTCAAGGGTCTTAGTTTGCATATGACATGTAAGAGATGGCATGCATGCAAGTTACTAGGCAACAAACATGTCATTTTCCTTCACATGCATGCCAAAAATTCAAATTTTTGAGTTAGTGGAGCTTAAATGATTTAATTTCAAGTGTATGGTGACATTGTTGTGGTTTTAGGCGTCCAACTTGGCCAAGACAAAGAGGTGAACAAAATTTTTGGACTTAGGGTATAAGATTATCGATAACTTGAGTTTACACGAAAAGATTTCAAGTTTTCGGGGTTTCGTTTGGTCAAAAACGCGAAAAACCCAATTTAAAAGATAAAACCCTAAAATTAATATCGGAAGTGATTAAAAATCACAAAACACTCAGGAAAGCTAAAATATCTCATATTAAGTCTAAATAAAATAATGACCGATGTCGGAACGCGTCCGATGACGTTTTTCAATTTTTACGCAGTTTAGCTTCCTGGTAAACTGTCAGATTTAAACGTAACGTATAAAATTTAAAAGTAGATGACCAGAATGGGTCAGAATACTAACCGGAAATTTACGGGGTGTGACATCTCGGTTGTTAGGGTTTAGTTATTGAATGATATGATGGGGTTTTGTTCTTGAATGATGTGATTACATACGATTATCTTTCTGTGGCGTTGTTATGATTGTTGTTACTTCCGTGGTTAGTAATTTTTAATTTCAATTTAGGTTTTTGTTGATCTATTCTATTAATTAGGGCTTTGTGTTTTTTGGGTGATTGTTAGGGTTTTAATGTTTAATACTGATTGTTGGGGTTATGAAACTTTTAATTTCAATTTCGTTTGTGTTCATCGGTTATATTAATTAGGGTTACTAAGATTAGGGCTTGTGGTTTCTATGTGTGATAGAGATTTGGTTTAATTATTGGATGTACCTGTTTATATGGATAGGGTTTTAAAGTTGTAAGTTATTTCAGTGGAAGGATGGTAGAGTGCAAGATTATTTTGCCTCAGCAACCTCCACGAGCGTACTCTTATATTTCATTCATTGTTGAAGTGATGATTGAATTTAGATGTGTTTTATCAAACTCAATCAAAGTTGAGGCCATTTACATCTTAGCGGGCCAACTTATAGAGTTTTCAGCCATGACAGCTTAAGATGTGGTGGATTGTTTATTCTAATAACATGTGGCCCCAGCAATGCACCTGACAATCCTTATAGTTGTATGCTTTTATAATTGTATTTCTGCGAGCATGGTATTTACATCTATGGTGAATGAGCCGTTATATGGTGGAAGGTTCTTATGTCCTTTGCTCATGATTTTTTTTGTGATGGTTCAATCATGTTGGCCTGCATTTGTTCATCAACTGCTTTACTAATACTATGGTAGTTTATTATGTTTTGGTCTACAACCGTGGCAAATTTATTCTCTTACGTTGGTTATTTGTAAGTCTGAGCCTCATTAAACGAGAACACACGATGATTGTTACTACTTCTCGGATGATGCCCAGTTGGGTTGGTGGTCGAGAGAAATTGGTGGTGGTGTACGCTGGTCTAATAGTGATTTTGTGTTTAGCATGTGGTAAGGGTTTTGCATTCTCACGTGCGTTAACATATAGAAGAGGGCTTCTAATTCAACACACGTGAGAGTGATAAAACCCTTATCATGTGGTCTGATGTTACAAATATTGGCGACATTCACTATCAACGGTGATGATGAATTTAAACAGGTTAGCTTAGGGCTGTGATCGTCAGTATCTTGGCGGGGTAAACTGTTACGTTTGTAGCCATGGCGGACGCATCTAGTTTTCTGATGTACAATATGTCTGAGCCTTTACCATTTGTATATCGCCCATAGACAATACATGCCAGTCGCTTTTTCCGTATGCTTTTTTTTTCTTACATTACCTATTTCTTATGGTTATCGGCTGTTTAGAGGTGCGTGAAATAGTAACTCAGTATGAATAAAGTTGCAAGTTATTTTAGTGGAGGGATGGTAGAGGGCAAGAGTAGCTTGCCTTAGCAACCTCCACGCCCGTAATCTTATATTTTGTTTATTGCTGAAGTTACAATTAAATTTGGATGTGTTTTATTGAACTCAATCGAAGTTGCGATCATCTACATCTTAGCGGGGTAACTTATAGAGTTTGCAGCCATGACATATTAAGATGTGGCAGATTGTTTAGTCTAATAGCATGTGGCCCTGCAAATGCACCTGACAATCCTTATAGTTTTATGGTTTTATAATTGTATTGCTTCGAGCATGGTATTTGCAGCTATGGTGAATGAGCCATTATATATCCCTTGCTCATGATTTCTTTTGATATGGTCCGATCATGCTGGCCTGTATTTGCGTACGTTGGTCTGATGGTGATTTTGTCCTTAGCATGTGGTAAAGGTTTTGCATTCTCACGTGCGTTAACATATAGAAGAGGGCTTCTAATTCAACACACATGTGAGTGAAAAAACTCTTATCATGTAGTCTGATGTTAGAAATATAGGTGAGATTCGCTGTCAAAGGCGATGATAAATTTAATCAGGTTAGGTTAGGGCTGTGATTGTTCTTATCTTGGCGGGGAAAACTGTATCCGGTTTTCCTAAGTATAATCTGCCTGAGCCTTTACCATTTGTATATCGCCCGTAGACAATACACGTCAGTCGCTTTTGTGGTATGCTTTCTTTGATGTTTTCTTACATTACCTATTTCTTATGGTTATTGGCTGTTTGCAGGTGTGTGAAAAAGTAACTCAATATGAGTAAAGTTGCAAGTTATTTCAGTGAAAGGATGGTAGAGTGCAAGAGTAGCTTGCCTTAGCAACCTCCACGCGCGTAATCTTATATTTCGTTCATTGCTGAAGTGACGATTGAATTTGGATGTGTTTTATTGAACTCAATCGAAGTTGAGGTCATCTGCATCTTAGCGGGGCAACTTATAGAGTTTTCAGCCATGACATATTAAGATGTGACGGATTGTTTATTCTAATAGCATTAGCCTCGCAAATGCACCTAACAATCCTTATAGTTGTATGGTTTTATAATTGTATTGCTTCGAGCATAGTATTTACAGCTGCTGGTGAATGAGCCATTATATGGTAGAAGGTTCTTATGTCCTTTGCTCATGATTTCTTTCGATATGGTTCAATCATGCTGTCATCCATTTGTTCATCAGTCGCTTTGTTGATACTATGGTAGTTTATTATGTTTTGGTCTGCAGCCGTGGCATATTTATTCTCTTACATTGGTTATTTGTAAGTCTGAGCCTCATTAAACGAGAATACACAATGATTGTTACTACTTCTCGGACGATGCCCAGTTAGGGTAGTGGTCGAGAGAAATTGGTGGTGGTGTACGTTGGTCTGATGGTGATTTTGTCCTTAGCATATGGTAAGGTTTTTGCATTCTCACGTGCATTAACATATAGAAGAGGGCTTCTAATTCAACACACGCTGGAGCGACAAAACGCTTATCATGTAGTCTGATGTTATAAATATTAGCGACATTCACTGTCAAAAGCGATGATGAATTTAATCAGGTTATGTTAGGGCTGCGATCGTCCTTATCTTGGTGGGGGCAAGCTGTTATGTTTGCAGCCATGGCGAACGCATCCAGTTTTCCTATTTATAATTTGTCTGAGCCTTTACCATTTGTATATCGGCCGAAGACAATACAGGTCAGTCGCTTTTCTCGTATGCTTTCTTTGATGTTTTCTTACGTTGCTTATTTCTTATGGTTATTGACTGTTTCCAGGTGTGTGAAACAGTAACCTAGTATGAATATGCTCTTAGAAGCTTTCGTGATAAGTAGGATCGGTTTCTTGCTTGGCTAGGCTACCGGTTTGGTACGCAGATATAATAGACCTTCATCCGAAACTCCTATATGAGCCAAATACAACAGAGGCTAGTCACATGTTTCGTATGCACCCATGATGATTGTATTAGGATTAAATTCACTGCTTCTTTTCTTTTATTAATGTGGACTGTAATGTGTGGACTTGGCTTGACTACTTGTTTGGTATGCAACCGTCATACCTGAGCCAAATGGTTTTAATGAAAAAAACTGATTTCGTAGAACTTATGTGGCCTTATATAATTGAGATTTGGTTGAAATATAACATGTTCATGAACCATCTCTTAGGCCAGCTGGTGTGTCACCCATGTCTTTTGTGTACAAACACGTTTACCATTGGTGATGCATCTGCTAGTCTCATAGATGTTTTAGATATAATTTTGTCGCTATACTAAGTTTCACTGGATGTTTTCTGTTTTTGTCTAATAAAATTTATCCTTCATATAGTATGTGTTATCAGGGCAACCTACAATTTTTGCAGCCAAGTGACATGTCTTTTTCATTGGGCATATATACGAGTGATTGTTGGATATGTATATCATTATTATCATTAAATGGCGATGATGAAATTGATCATTTTATGACTTGGCTTAGCTACTTGTTTGATATGTAACCGTCATACACAGTCACGTGACTCTCTTATTTGAGCCAAACGGTTTCATGATCTGCTAAAAAAATTCGCTAGATATACGAGTGATTGTTGGATATGAGCATTCTATGACTTGGCTTGGCTACCTGTTTGGTATGCAGCCATCATAGAAATCCACGTCACGCTCTCACTTATGCCGAATGGTCTCATGATCTGAGAAAACATAATTCTCAGGTATAGCTACTCATATTCATTGCATGGAGCTGTTTTTGGTGTGTATAAAACCTTACAATTATAAGGATTGTCAGGTGTATTAACTCTCCAAGCGGCCCGTGTCCGACCCACAACTGACATGATCCACTGATTTATTATAGGTAATCTAACTCTCTCTTGGGCCTGACCCGGCTGTTGTTTATGTGGGGTTGTTCTTTTATTTCACGGGTATTCCCTCTTTCGCCCTAAATCTGCTTTGTCTTTTCAAATTAATCTTCATTAATTTCCCACTACCTCTGTGCTGATTAACTTCGCACTAAGTATGAAGGTTCGCTACATGAATGCCAGTTGTGTTTTACCATTGATAGTGGTTAGGGTCTTATATACACGTATTATTGGTGTGTTTATTGGGTTTTTTAAGCTGCTTACCTTGGTTAAGGGAGAACGACGATCTTTTGATTTTGGTACGTTGTTAGGTTGCTTTGTTTCTCTCTAATGTCTAAGATTGTTGATTGTATTAGAGTTTAACTTACTCTTATGAATAATGTGCTTCTTTTTTTTATTGAGTTGTGGTTTGAAAAAATTACTTCTGATTATTTGCTGTTTGTTTTCGGATGTTGTGCTTGATTAGTGCAGCGATCGTGTCTGTCTTTAATGTTTTTATGTTGCTTTTATGAAAGTGAGTTGTCTCAGATTGTTGAATTGTATTAGGATTAAACTTATTGTTCCTTTGCTTTCATCAATGTGAATTATGATGTGTTTCTCTCTTTTTATCGTATTGACTTGGTGCATGATGCCCTTTTACCAATCTAGATCCTTTTGATTGCATGATGCATGACATGCTTTTGCGTATGACTCTTTCATTTAGACTGTTCTCATTGTGTTATGTTATCAGTCATTGATGTTATTTAGTGTTATTGCTGCTCACTATGTGTACTTCTGGATGATATTAAGGCTGATGTCTTTGTGCATTGTTTTTTGTAAGCTTCTGATTCTACTTTTATCAATTTTTTGCGTTATTTTTGTTTAAGGTTTTATGAATAACAACTCTATAATACTGGTGATGATATTAGGTGAAAAATCTTTGTTGTTTCTTGCATTGTTTCTGTGTAATCGATTTATGTTTTCTAAACTTTATGTCTATTTATCTCCTGTTTTGCTTCTATAAATGAATGATATATTGTTGGCTCCCTGATTGTTTCATCTGGGGTTCCTGTGGCCTAATGCGGGTCTTGCGAACTCGCAAAGAGTTTTGCAATCCTCTAGGCAGAGCACCTAACCGTTGTAGTGTAGTAAGATAAGACTCGGGGGTTGTTATTGTTCTCTAAGGGAATAACATGTGAAGGCTCGAACTAAATCTAGCAGAGATCTAAGGTGTTGAAAGAAGATTCTTTTTGTATTTTGATATTTTATAGAAAGAAAGTAAAATCCAGGTTTTAAAGGTGGTTTGGTTTTAACAAATTAAACTAATAATTAAATCTAAACTAATTTTGGTAGACACTTATATGGTAAACGACGTAATTACTTAATCATGCACTACTCCTTAGTTTGCTTATCCTAATACTATTGCTTTGTCACACTTGTGATGATTTGTGTAAGTATTTCCTAAGTCATGAACAGATTACACGAATCCGCCATCTATGTAATATTCCGTTAAGGCAACGCACATGTAAGGTAGTATGAAGACTATTACAAGGCCCCTAAGAGTACATTACATGCATTAAAACACCTAAGAGGGATCAACCGTATTAGGGGTAAGGTAGTATGAAGACTATTACAAATGGTATCATTTCTACACACTCGCGTCTCCCTAAACATCTATTCTAATGTAATATTTTATAGCCAGTTTTCTAGAGCCTAACTCGCACATCCATCACAAGAAGCAATATTAAAAGGATCTACAACCTAAGTTTCATGCAACAATAAGTAAATACTAATGATTTAGCCTAGCAATATTAAAAGGAAGCGCAGAACAAGAATCAATCACTCAACACATAGACTATATTAATGAATAAAAAATTTTAGACATTCACTTCATCTAAAACATACGTTCAAGGATGATACAGATAGGGTTTTGAATTACACAAAAACGCCCTAAAAGATCTAACGCTCGACTTAAAATAATTAGGGTTCGTCTCCCAAAAGTTGCACACTAAAACCCTAAAAATGAGTCTCTATATATAGGAAATAGGCTGCGACGGCATCACAGGTTTTCTGACGCCGTCGCTTCGCCGAATCTTCTAGGGTTTCTTTTGAGGCGGTTACATTCTAACGTCGTCATAAGTTTTCTGACGTCGTCCCTTGTATGATATGACGGCGTCGCTAGGAAATTGTGACGCCGTCTCCAGGCTCTGTGAGCAATTCTTGAAATGAGCCCAAGTCACGTGTATTTCCTCCAAAAGCTTGTCCCTTGTAATCTTGTCCATTTCTTCTCCAAATGAGCCCAAGTCACATGTGTTTCCTCCAAAAGCTTCCAAAATGCTAAAAACACAAAATAAATGATTAAGTACGTATTTTGGGCATATTTGCATAATTTAAGAGGTTAAATGACCCCGAAAAAGTGTATAAAATGTCACCTCATCAAATACCCCTACACTTGGTATTTGCTTGTCCTGAAGCAAATGGGTTTTTCTACCTAGAAAATAGCAATATCAGGGGCATTTAACCTACTTTTCAAAGATATTTTACGACACAACCTTCTAGACTTCGTAATTAAAATCACAGAAGTTATATACTAGCACCTCACATAAGTGTTTGGATTCTCTCTTTCTCTCAGTTGTATAATGAATTATAACATTATAGGAAACGGGAAAATAACACGCATTACCTGTCGTAGCATATAAATTACCATAGGCTTGGTAAAGGATCAAACCTCCACCGCTAGGCGCAAGTATTAGAAATTACTATCAAAGAGGTCGTTAAGGGTTGTGAGGTGTAGGTGTATGATAACAATAATGGAAACGAAAATGGATGGGAAATATTTAGGGGCGACCTTTTGGGTGAATTTGGGGTGAAGTGGTGAGTTAATTATCTATAAGAATACACGATGATTGGGTTGCTAAGACAAAGACTTGGACAAAGATATACAATACTCTACATCAAACTCTTTTCTTTTTCTTTTCTATTTTTCTCTCTTTTTTTAAACATAATATATCATTTGGGGTTTATAGATACACCCTTATACTTGAGTTTTTTGACACTCAATACATAAGTTAACTAATGACCCGAATTAAGGTAGATCAACATCACATGGAGACTATCGAACAAATATGAGGGTAATGATTTAACTTTTCTTCCTCATTCTTCCGCAAAATAAATACAACCATGAATCCCAATCGTCCCAAAACTGTATATACAAGGATAAGGACTTAGCAACCGTGTACTCAAATAATTAACTAGGGTTAAACAATAATGTACTAAAAATGAGTACATACAAGGAAGGCTAAGGCGATTTTGGTGTAACAAACGGGTATGGGAGTAAACAATGCTCTTCATTAATAATCTGGAATCCACCAGAAGATTATGAGAACCGTGAAAAGGATAGGCTTGTATGAGTGTACTAGGGGAACCCTGCACTAAAAATGAGTGCATGGCAAGGGTGTGGGATAGTTATATGATCGAAGTGACCATAATAACAAATACAAGTTTAAAACATGGGTTTATCCTAGTGCCTCTTATCATTTAGCAAATCCTAATTCTCACTATGCGGTCTCGGGGTGCATCACAAAAACAAGTTCTAGAATTTAATATATAACTGTACACTCTCATATAGTTTCAACCGATACCAATGCTCTAGAAAAGGCGACAAAATCACACATGCACGATCAAATCCATGAACGCGACACATGGAATTGCTCATATCTTAACTCGAGAAAGCTAAAGGTAAAACTATCTTAGGTATCAAAGATGGATACCCGAATTTCTAAAGATCTAGGGGCGAACCTCATATTTTTTAGGTGGAATTTTTTAAAGGGTTTTTGTGCTAGTCATATAATTCCTATCCATGAGACGCTAATAATACTCAGTTTTCGTCGGTATGTGTCATAATTTTTTTTTTAATTTGGGTCAAAATTACCGTCTACGCTATGTTTCAGTATATTACTCATCATTTTAAAGACAAAGCAAATGCAATTGAAGGAATAGTTTCTAAGGCTTATTTCCCACTTACACTTAAATTGAACATTGTCCCCAATATTCTTAAAAGTACCCAAATAAACAGATAAAGGGAAAAGAAAAAGTAAAAAAAACTAGTACTCCTCTGGTTTTGCTTAATAATGAAGAAGAAACAAATGATAAGCTGGTTAAATTGTCATCCAAGAATCATCCATATAAAACTCCTAAGAACTTCAAAGCTTCTTCTCATCAAATATAACCTGCAATTCAAAGACAAAAAACAACTATACCTAGTGTAAGATCAGCAAGATAATAATATACAATGATGTGATTAGGGTTTTGACACTATGAAAGCAGTAAAGATAGGATGATCATGCTATAATAAAATAGTGGTTTTCTGCAAGTTTTAGGAAAATTACAAATTCTAGAAATTATACAAAATTAATTTTTCAAAAATAATAAAAATTTGAATTTTCACAGGTTTGGAGACTTGACTCCGTCAGGAAAAATCCTGACGCAGTCTCCAGACACTGTGAGAAATTCACATTCGTTTTCTTGGAAAAATTTCTGCTTGCAATTCCTATTAGTTATTTCTTGGAAAAATACTACATAAACCACGAAAATTATTAGCACAAACATATGACTCTAACAAACATGACACAAGACGCGAATTAATCTAAATAATTTATTTTATATGTTTGAAATGGTTCTTATAAACCAGATATTTTTTCCTACACTTATTTGATGCAAAATACATTTGATTGTAATTAAGACGAAGTTAAAAACAAAACAAAGCATGATCACAATTAATTCAAACATAATAAAACAAACAATAAAGAATAAGACACGCGACATTCCTAAAATGCAGGAAAGTAAAATGGATTGAGTTGCCTCCCAATAAGTGCTTTTCTTTATTTAACGAGTCTTGTAGCTAGACTTGGAGTCACACTTTCTTACGCGACTCCTCCTTCATTACTTCACATTCTTCATTTTTTTCAAGCCCAGTTAAGTATTCGGGTCCAAGATCTAAACATTCTTTATAGAATCCTAATATCTTATTCATCACATAGTCTACTCCTCTTTTCTTGTCCTCCTCATTCCTAAAGTAGACTGATTTTATATGCTCTTTTTCCAAGTTTGACAACGAACTATATTGCTCTATCTTATGAGGTATCTTATAAGCAATCTCATTGGCTCCAATTGTGAACTTCACTATTCCTAATGATAGATCATGAGTCATGTTGGATATTTCAACGAAAGGTTTTCCTAGTACTACTTGTGAAAGCCTAGGATCTATAACTGAACTGATATCCTCAACGATCATGAAATCTGAAACATAGGTAAAGTTTCCTACAAATATATACCTCCCTCTAATTCTCCCAGTGAAGTTACTTATTCCTCTAATACCCTCAGGATCATCCCTAGGTTCAAGTTGTTTCCTCATAATCCAATTATATTGCATACGAGTCATGATATTTATAGGTGAATTGAGATCTATGTAAGCTTTTTCCACATGTACATGTCCTAGGTTGCATGGTATTGTGAGGTTCGAAGGATTTCCTCCTACAATGATGAGGAAATTTGTCAAAGTACTTATGGTATGCTGCTAGTTCGTTCCTAGTTGGAAATTTGTCAAAGTATCCTACTCCTAACTACTCTCCTGTTACTGCATTCTCGCTCACTCCTAACTCTTCTTCGCTAGAATCATCATACCTTTTGATCAATTCAACAAACATGACGTCTCTATCATTTCCTTGTGTGCAAACAAATTGTTTGTTAGATGATGGGGGAACTAGGTTTGATGATTCGAGGAACGAATTGAGCTTACAGACTTTTTCTATGATGAATGAAATTGATGGATCAAGTGGCGATGGTGGGTTGGTGTTAATGTATTCTGGGAGGTCCTCTTCTTCCTCTTCTTCTTTAGGTTCATCTTTTTTTCTCATGATGGTGATTGTATTGATGAAATGAACGCGTTTAGGGGAGGAGCTCCTATTTTGTTCTCCTAGAGATGATTGGGATTGGTATTTTAGAGAGAGTAATTTTGAAGGACTTTTAATTGCTTTGTTTCGAGGTGCTCCGTTTTCATTGACCGTTATTGTTTCATCTTGAGTTCGGTCCTCTCAAGATTTGTTTGTTTGTTTGGAAAGTAATTTGATAGCGTTGATCGAATTGTGGATCTGAGATGAGCGTTGGGGATCTTACATCGGGTAAGAACGAGCAGACAAAACTGAAGAGGTGGAGTTAACATTCAGTTTTGGGTTCTTGACCGTGTCACTTGGCAGTGCTCACGTCATTAGATCATTGATGGTCTTTAAGAATGTGTCATTTTTATTAGTTATCTTACTTTGTTGTTGTTTGAAATCAGCTTCGAACTTAGACAATCTAGGTCTTGAGATGCCATGAAATTAGACACCAACCCTTCGAGATTTGATTGATTATTAGAATTTTGAGGGTTGTTATTGAAGGGGCGGCTCGAACCGCTGGGTTAAAAACGATTAGGTGGGTTTGAAAATTTGTTTTGAGAATTTTGAGGTTGTCTCCACCTAAAGTTTGGGTGACTTCTCCATGATAGATTATAGGTGTCACCTAGATTGTTCTGCTCGGGTTTGAAAGTGAACCACTTGCCTCCCGTTTTGTTTGTACGAGAGGATGTGTAATCAATAAAAGCTTGCTCGGGATTTTCCATGCAATATTGAGTGTCGTGGGGACCACTACAAACCTTGCATGAAGAAGTGATTTTGTTCACTTAAACGGATGATTTAGGAGCAAGATGAGCTTTCATCAAGCGTTGGACTTGATTTTCAATCTCGATGAGATGAAGATCAGATGAACTCGGGACATCTTGAGGCAAAGAGATTTCCATGAGCGGTTTAGCAAAGTCTTTTGGGTCATTCCAACTTTTGTTGTCATAGAGGGCGAGGTCCTCTAATAGTACCCAGGATTCTTCAGCATTTTTGTCACGAACTTACCACCAGCCGCTTGGTCGATGGTTCGCCTTGTGGCGGGATTGACATGGTTATAAAAAATTTAGACTTAGAGCCAAAGATCAATGCCATGATGAGGGACCTTTTGAAGTAAGTCCTTGAAACGAGTCCATGCTTTAGAGAGAGATTCACCCTGATGTTGTTGGAACATTAAGATGTCATTTTGAAGTTTAGAAGTCCTTCTTGGTGGAAAGAATTGAGCAAGGAAACGAGTAGTAAGATCCTCCCAAGTGGAGATGGATCCTGCTGGAAGACGTTCAAGCCAATTGCTAGCTTGATCGCGAAGGGAAAATTGAAATAGACGCAGGCGCGTCCTTTCCCTGTTTGCAACATCAAGGTCAAGTGACTCACCAAGTTTTATAAAATCCTTGAGATGTTGTTTGGATCCTCGGACCAAAGTTCGTGGAATGAGCATCCATTTTGCACCAACCGGATGGTGTCAGATCGCAGAGGCACCACATTATTCCCATCGGGGAGCTCAATGGTGTTTCGATAGCCCTCGTGGCTAGGTCTGGAATAGTCTCCTGAGGTATGGACAAGATTTTTGTTTTCCATGGAGGTCAACGAAAAAGATTTACGAATCAAATGACACAAAGAAAAGATAGACTAAAGAAAGCTAATTGAGAGAAATTAAAATCTTACTTGATAGGAATCAAGCGAGTAGACCTAAGCTAAATATAATTCGAAACCTATACTGTTCCTCACGCAGCGGCGCCAAAAACTTGATGCGGGTCTTGCGAACTCGCAAAGAATTTTACAATCCCCTAGGCAGAGCACCTAACAGTTGTAGCATAGTAAGGTAAGACTCGGGGGTTGTTATCGTTCTCTAAGGGAATAGCGTGTGAAGGCTCGAACAAAATCTAGCAGAGATCTAATGGGTTGAAAGAAGATTCTTTTTGTATTTTATATTCTATAAAAAGCAAGTAAAATCCAGATTTTAGAGGTGGTTTGGTTTTAACTAATTAAACTAATAATTAAATCTAAACTAATTTTGGTAAACTCTTATATGGTAAACGAACGTATTTACTTAATCATGCACTACTCCTTAGTTTGATTCTCCTAATTCTATTGCTTTGTCACACTTGTGATGATCTGTGTAAGTATTTCCTAAGTCATGAACAAATTACACGAATCTGCCGTCTATGTAATATTCCGTTAAGGTGACACACATGTAAGGTAGTATGAAGACTATTACAAGGCCCTTAAGAGTACATTACATGCATTAAAACACTTAAGAGGGATCAACCATATTAGGGGTAAGGTAGTATGAAGACTGTTACAGATGGTATCATTTATACACACTCCCATTTTCCTAGACGTCTATGCTAATGTAATATTTTATAGCCAGTTTTTTAGAGCCTAATGCGCGCATCTATACAAAAAGCAATATTAAAAGGATCTACAACCTAAGTTTCATGCAATCATAAGTAAATACTAAAGGATCTAGCCTAGCATATTAAAAGGAAGCGAATGTAACAATCACCATTTTCACGTCATTCTACGTCAATAATTATCCAACTATTTATTTTAAACTTTTACGCGTTTGCTTTTAATTTTTATCGTTTAGTTAAATCGTGTAAACTAAAAATTAACATTCAACGTAAACGGGCATCAAACAAATAAAAGTTTACGTCAAGAAAGTGTTATATAATTATCATGAATATAATTTATAACTTTTCATATTTTATTTTTACCGGTTACGTAAAACGTTTACGTTTCGTAATAAAATACATCTAAGCATACACGGAAGCACCTATACCTATAAAAACAGTTGGGGTTTACTGTTTCTACACATATTTTTATAAAATATGTGAGTATTTTATTCTGATAGTTTAGCTCGTCACGATTTCATACACATAAAGAACACGTGAAACGAAGTTAAAATGAGTAATTTATGAGTTTTTAAAGATTTCGGATAAATAAAAATTACAAAAACTAATTAATTTTTATAAATAATTTTCTACATTTTTATAAAACTACATAAAGTTGTTAACATTTTAAAATATGATTTACGAGTATTTTTGGGTCCGTTTGGGCTATAAAAACATTAAGAAATAATGTAGTAGTACTTATATTCTATTTATATACATTTTTAACTTTATAAATATTATTTCATAAAACAATTAAACTATTTATATAATATCATTATATAAATAATAAAAATATTAAATCAAGTATTATTAACAAATAATCAATTGTCGTCCAACAATAATATTTTCTTTACGGATACAAATACTTAAACATTTATTTAACAAGTACGATTTAAATATTGTTTCGACTTTTATAAATTAAACAAAAACTAGTAGGTGGTGATATAACTTTATAACTTATAATGTTGTATTTATATTAAATATACTATACTCATACGCCTATAATTAATTAGGTTGCATTCCGGATCGTTTGTGATGATTACTTTGTTAATTTTGCGATAATCACTACTTTCACTAGAGGTGAGTTTATAGCCTCGCGTTTTACTCGTTTTACATATACTTTATAACTTTTGGAGTGAGAAACATGCTCGATTACAAACTTGTTTACATTATGGATTTCAACTCATTACAACTTGTTTACATACTCGTTTTCACACTTGGTTTCATAACTTGTTTACATACTCGTTTTCATACTTGGTTTCATAAGTTGTTTACATACTCGTTTTCATACTTGGTTTCATAACTTGTTTACATGCTCGTTTGCATACATGTTTACAAAATCGCTTACATACTCGGTTACAAACTTGTTTACATACTCATTACAAACTCGTTTACAAACTCGTTACATATTCATTTACATATCTCGCTGTGGGGTACATCACTTGTTTTCACTTATGGACGCAACAACTTTACTTTCATTCGAATGATTACGCATTAGCTTAAGTGGCATGTACTATTAATTACGGCGGAGTAAGCGCGAATGTTATAAAATAGATCTATTTGGGGTTGACATCCCCGTTCGGGTGAGTAGCGCTCACTAGTTCGACGAATTGAACTAACGAACGTTATACCATGTCGTTACATTAAACTACATATACATGAACACTTACAGTGCCTTGAATAAAGTGGCATAGATACACGTCAAAGCCGTAGTTTCATGAACTTAGGGGTGAAATCGTAATCACGCTTTATGACTATTGTATGTGTTACAATGGTCACACACACTTTACAAATCTTTGATTTCAACATTTATACTTACATTTTGGTGACTATTATAAGGATTAAAATGGTCATACACATTTTATAAACCTTTGATTTCAACAATTTTACTTACATAAACCTATGAACTCACCAACTTTATGTTGACACTTTTAAGCATGTTTTTCTCAGGTAAAATAGATGCTTGGCTTACTTGATGTGCATTGGAGTCTAAACTTTACAAGATTACATTCATGGATTTTCTACATACATCCAAATCATCAAATCTTGTTGTATTAATTCATGCTTTTCTTTGTGATGCAAACTCTGGGACAAATGTTACAACAATTTAGATTTCAAGAAAATCAATGAGATTACTTTTCAAATGACTCATTTAGAGGTCGTTCTCTCATATCTTGTGCAATGGTATTATGAAGTAACACTCCCGGACATATTTCCGATGTGACCCAATTTAGAGGTGTTACAGATTAGTATTTAGAACCAAGGTTATAGAGAACTAGGTTGCATATTTTACCTAGACTATAACCGTTTTCACAAACATTGCATCACATCAAACTTTTTCATGTGCATACACACTACTTGCTTACTTGCTTACATTACTTGCCTACACTACTTGATTACATGACTTATATATATATGCTTACATTCCCTTACGTATATTTTAAAGTATATACACACACACACACGCACTTACTTTCCCTTGCGCTTATATTACATTTATTTATATAAGAAGTTATCTATATAAATACTAGAATATTTCTTAAGACATTGTGAATGACACGATGGTCTTTAAACTTTTTTATGATTTCATATAAATATCGTTTTACATAACATTGAAACATGTCACAGTCCGTTGATCCCGCAAGTTACCTTATCATTCAACTTCGAGTTTAAACACCCGTCCTATACTATTGAAAACACGACATTAACCTGTCACCTCGCAACATTTTATCTTTGGAGCACGAATTTTAGAACTAAACTAATTTTATGTTTTCTGATTTTGAAGAAAATGCCGCCAAAGAGAACCACCACCCCTATGACCGATGTTGCCATTAAGGCACTGATAGCACAAGGCGTTGCTACTGCATTGGCTGAGTATGAAGCTAACAGAGGAAGCGGAAATGGCGATGATAGCATGATTCTGGAAGTGGCAGAAGGACACAATACGCTGCTTGTGAGTGCACGTACATCGACTTCTTGAAATACCAACCCCTTAACTTCAAGGGTACTGAGGGAGTCGTTGGTTTGACGCAATGGTTCGAGAAAATGGAATATGTATTCCACATAAGCAACTGCACTGTTGGAAACCAAATCAAGTTTACCACTTGCACTCTACTTGGCAGTGCTCTGACATGGTGGAATTCCCACGTCAAGGTTGTTAGTCATAATGCTGCTTACGGAATAACATGGAAAACATTGATGAAGAGGTTGACCGACAAATACTGCCCTAGAGGCAAGATCAAGAAGCTGGAAATCAAAATGTGGAACTTGAAGGTCAAGGGAACAGACGTTGTGAGCTACACACAACGCTTCCAAGAATTGCCATTAATGTGTGGGAGAATGTTTCTCGAAGAATCTGATCAAGTAGAAAATTATGTTGGGGGACTTTCCGACATGATTCAGGAGAGTGTGATGGCTTCCAAGCCAAAGACCATGCAAGAAGCAATTGAGATTGCTAATGACCTGATGTATCAGAAGATCCGTACCTTTGCTGAGAGACAGGCCGAAAACAAGAGAAAACTCAACAACAACTCAAGCGACAACAACACACAACAACTGCCTTTCAAGAGGCAAAATGTGGCAAGAACTTATTCTGTTGGGTCTAGTGAGAAGAAGGAGTATGTTGGGACTCCACCGTTGTGCAACAAGTGCAAGTTTCACCACAATGGCCCGTGCACTGTAAAGTGCGCAAACTGCAAGAGGGTTGGTCATTTGACCCGGGACTGTAAGAGTCCTGCTGCTACTGACAATCAGAGAACCCTCACTTGCTATGAATGTGGTAATCAAAGGCACTACAAAAGTGATTGCCCGGAGTTAAAGAATCAGAACCATGGAAACCAAGCCGGAGGCACTGAAGCACGTGACCATAGGAGGAGGAGAAACGATCAAGACCTTGACAACATGGAAGATGATATCAATGCTTAGACTATATTTCTTTAGGAATCCTCATTGTACTTCTCTTAAATTTCCGTTGGACTGTAGGAATGATCTCAAGTTATCTATCAAATTAAAGTGTTGTGAAAATTTTGTCAAATTTACTTCAATTTTCTATTTATTCATGCAAACCACTTCCTGAAGCGTTATAACTTTATAAAACATTTCACTATCACATGATAAACCATTTTACCATCGTTTGAAAATTATTTCTGTAGAATACTAGTAATCTAATGAATCAACCAAGAACAATAAGTGATATATGGGTTGGATTGTTAGAGAGAAACTTAGATGGAATGGATGAATGTATTATTGAATGTGTGAAAAACAAAATGGAACAACCAAAATGAACAACCAACCCTCTCCAAGACAAGGAGAGGGTGTATAAATACTACCATGGCCGGCCCATGGGCTGGAGTTGGGCCACCCATGGACCTTGGGCCGGACTAGATTACTAATCTAATCCTTATACTTAACTACGAGCTAAGACTATTACAACTTTGGAAGTGACCGACACTTTTCGTGTTTCCAACAATCTCCCCCTAAGGGAGGTCACTCCAATTTACAAACTTTAATCCTAGCATATAGGCTTTATCCCTATTCTTTAGCTCGTACTCTTGACTTCTCTTGTGAATATGTTGTTGTGATTCATAGACATCTTGGTTATGAGCTTGTTCCTTGACTGTTTTGTCATAGTGATCTTAGCATCTTGAGATCCATCAACAAGCATAATCTCTACGCCAACTTGAAACATTGCCATCTTGTGACTTGCGACTTCGGACCAATCCATGCTCATACCATGCTTGAAAAGCTTTAACGTTGCATCTTGTCTTGAAATTCATTACTTTAACACTTTGACACTTCAAGAAAGATGAGTGGTATCAAGTACGGAATTCCTTGAAAACATGTACTAGGAGCATTCAAGATGACTTTATGTTTGTCGATGTTATGAGCATGTGGTTATGGATCTTGTGAGCCAGCTAGAAGTCAAACCTCCACCACCATTTTACATACCTCATAAAACAGTTTAGGCAATAAAACATGGTGGACGAATATGGCTTTGTCATTCGTCCAGGTTTGGTTGGAGAACCCATCGGATCCGTGAGGATCGACCTGTGATCAGATAGATTCAATTTAAGAAGAATCTTCTTGACAGGATTTCCAGCTGAAGTATTGAATCTTTCTAACACATAAGTATTAGATTACGCGTACACACATGTTCTCATTATCGGAACGTCTCAAAGCAGACAGCACGATAAGAGTGAACCAGTGAGTTACTATCTCACCGATTGATATAGAAAATTGATTTGAAAATCAATCGGTGTATCACTTACAAAATTGTTTTTGTGACACATCGAGAGTGTTTATCATTTCAAAAATTCATTAACAACCGTTGATCCATTTCCTGGAACAAGTTTGATTCTTATAGAATCGCACCATCGTTTCTTTCCAGTTGTCACAAGTTTGATTCATAAAGAATCGCACAAGTTACCTACCATGAGCTTGTTTGATATTGACTCAAGAGATTTCCCATCTTCAAGGAATAAATTCACTCTGATGTTCTGGCAAAATCACAAGGATAATGCGAAGGACTCTTAAATGTATCTTGTAATTCACATTGTGTGACTTAGCAAGAAGGGTTTGGCAAGTGTCCTAATGAGATTTATGGATGATCTCTTTTGGCTCTAGACTCAATAGTGCACTTTTATTTTAGTGATCGGAGGCTGGAGCTGAGTGCCACCTTTTCAATATCAACTAACTCGGAGTGAGAAAGTCAATAGAAATGAGTGTATCTCCGTGAGTTTTGAAACAAAGTCTTTCTGACTTTGAGTAGCTGGGGAAGGTTGTGCATAACGTCACTGGGTCCATGACTATCTTCAATGTCAGACAACACTGGTTTTCTAACACATAATGTATGACCCGGTTTTCTGCCTAAGTGTAAGGAGGGCTACTTTATTTTCACCCTTTATCTTTACTTTTCTTTTTCATTCTTCCAACCCCTTCAATGCTACCGAACTTCATGACTAAACACCTTGTTGGTTTGGTCCAGTGTTAGCTCCATCTCATCTGCATTAATCCCTTTTCTCACCTTCTCCTTTTTTATTCATACCTAAGGACTGTCTACCCTAACTAGTGGATATCCCTGGGTAATCCCTCCGTTCTGCTGATCATGGATTGGAAACCCTAAGCCCCCCCCCCCCCCCCCCCCCCCCCCCCCCCCCGCCCCCCCCCCCCCCCCCCCCCCCCCACCCCCCCCCACCCCCCCCCCCACCCCCCCCCCCCTCCCCCCCCCCACCCCCCCCCCCCCCCCCCCCCCCCCCCCCCCCCACCCCCCCCCCCCCCTTCCCCTCCACCCCTCCCCACCTCCGCCCCCCCCCACCCCCCACCCCCCCCCCCTCCCCCCCCCCCCCCCCACCCCCCCCCCCACCCCCCCCATCCCCCCCCCCCCCCCCCCCCCCCCCCCCCCCCCCCCCCCACCCCCTCCCCCCCCCCCCCTACATCCCCCCCCCCCCCCCCCCCCCCCCCCCACCCTCCCCCCCCCTAACCGCCTTAAAAACTTCAAGAATTTAAGAACATGGTCAGTCTTTAGGGTATTTCATCACAATCCCTTCCAAAAACATTTGAAATTCAATTCAAAAGTGTTTTGATATAAATATCAAAACATTTACACTTTGAGAGTTTTCCAATCATCACTAAAAGCTCCCCCTTAACATGTGCATCGTATCGTAGTACATCTAGGATTGGAGAGCATTGAGTGTCTATTTTATGTTATCACTTCTGACAATCTTTATTAAGGTCCTGGGTTAATCACATTTCACCCTTTAATCCAAAATGTAATCCCTTGATTATTTTGGATATCAATTGATTAACCGTTCGGGACAAAATGAGATATGATTAACAAGGGAACATGTTATTTGCTCCCCCTCACGTTTAAGAGGGTTTATAAGATGATGCCGAGTACAATTATTTGAAAAATTTTGAATTTAACAGAGAAATTCTGAAAAAATTTGTACTCGAGCTCATCTTATAAGTCACCAATAAGTCTACACAATAAAGTACATATTCACAGAAATAAGTGAATTTACGAGGATTGAACCTTTGAAAGATGAGAACAAAATATTATAAATCATATGGTACTTTGTAGAAGCCGTAGATCCACCCCCGTATGTCGTCCAACCGACAAATCTCTCCAAACACCTCATGAATCTCCTTGTCTTTAGCCTCTTGTCAATCGCCTGGATCATAGCTCCTGCGTTTGCTTTGTCGCGTTGGATCCAAAAAGTCTGTGGCAAGTACTCCATTCTTATTCCTTTGAGGCGATCATTTAGAGCAGTCCGAACGTCATCTAGAGTGCCATCGCTGAACTTGTGTTTCGTCAATTCGCATCAATCTGTTCTTCTTGTCTTTATTCTCGTAGATGATTCCCTAGATCGGAGTATGGATAAAAGCACCTGTCTTCTTAGATTTGATCTGTACGTATCGGGCTTGGTGAGGTTAAGTTTCTCTATAACTTTCAACACCCAGTTGAAGAATCATTCCACGCGTCGCTGGATACAACACTTCGTGTAAACATTCGAGGAGACATTGAATGCTATACGTTCTCAACTCGAGATTTGTCACTTTTCCTTGTACAAGAAAAGCAGCATATCTCCAATGTCTTGACCTTATCTGTGAAAGTCCCCTCTTGAAACTTGTAGAGAGCATCATCATCCTTCGTACGGTAATCCAGTCAAGATGCTATAATCATAGCCATTCGAACAATTTTCAACTTTGTGACTGCAATGATCCGTCTTTTTGAATAGACATCTCGAGCTAATTCCCTTAAAGCTGCAAATGCATAGAACTGTCGTCGCTTCTTGCCCCAATGCGAGACTCCCTAGAGGGCGAATTTGTCGTATTTGACGATCGTTTGGCTCCACATTGAGTTAGGCACTACGTCTTCTATCCATTTGATATGTCCGTAATCTGCAGCCTGAGTCTTCCGTTACCGAAGTAAGTACTTTCGGCTTGACACACCACCACTAGATATTCGCAGGTCGTTATTGATGAGTGATCAAAATGTATGACACGACGACCTTGGATTTTGGAATTACCGTGGTGCTGTCGCAGATCATCGAATATTGGCACCTTCAGGTGATCCAGTCTAATTCGCGGTTGTGCTTTGTAGACCTCCTCAAAAAAATATTCCTATCACAAACTCTTTCAAGTGCCTTTCAGCAGCTCAAATGTTTGGACCAGCTAGCATTCAGGTGTTAGAGTTTGAATCATTTAGCCGGTTTACACAAAAGACGGAGAATGTCTAATGTAGAATCGCTAGTTCATCAAACAGACTCTCCGACGGGTTTGTTGTGCCAGGTTTGCTAACCAAGGTTGATCGTTTCTTGAACGGCCAGGAACGCCTTATTCCATGCATGATCTGGAGAAGGTAAGTCTGGTTGGTTGTTGAACAATCAGAAAATGTTGGACCTCTTCTTCTCTTGTTCATCTTGGATACCTGTTTTCAAACTCCTTGTCTGGCTGATCTTTCAAGACATCTGTAATTGCATAGCTTCCCTACCGGAGCAGATGGCTAGCAGATATCTTGTGAGTCCTTAGATCCTGTACCGGTAGTCGTCCTCTGTCTTGAGTTGTCGTTGCCCTTGGAGCACTGGATAAAAGCGGTTCCTTTCTCTGACCGTCTTCTTTTGACCCCCGTCTGTTCCAGCGGAGGGTTCTTCATCATCATCTGCCCATCTCTAGGTCTTTTTATTGTTACTGTATCGCCAATAGGTATCTAACAAATATTGTCAGCTTCATACGCCTCAACTAATTCCATATAAGACTGTCCTAAATGTCTGACCTGTTGATAGAATTGTTAGTTTTCCACTTTCAAATAGATCTTTTTCACTCTATTCTAGAGATTTGCAGCTACAGCATGCATGATTTAACGTCCTTTGATGATCGCACCATAACTTCAAACTCGAGTCTATCGTTTACGAACGTCTCCACTTTAAGTAATATTTTGAGACTTCCTTTTGACATGTTCCTTGATGATTTTCTTCATTCCGTCATCAATTGTCTCAAGGAATTGTTGATTTGCAGTAGAAGACTCTTCTCGAATTTTGTCATACTTCAGTTGAACTGCAACGTCCACTGCTTCCTGCATTTTATGCGCTAGATACTGATCAACAGTGCTAGGAATAGAGGAGAGCGCTTCAGCATATTGATTGGTTTGCCTGAATTCGGAAAAGTTGTCTTCTAGTGCTTTCAGTCTACTGTCAAAGCCAAACAACGAGGCAAAGTTTGGGAGAGGATTTTGTATTAAGGAGCTTTAGTAGTTTGCCTGTGACATAATTGGTAGTTGTTGGTGGTTGAATGACTATAGGATCGGTTGTTGGAGGGCGAGTGAAGAATTGGCTCCATGATGGCTGTAACAGAAGTATCAATGAGAGAAGTGGCTTCAGTATGTTGTCGAAAAATATCATCAACACCCATATCTGGGTTGGATTCAGCATGTTGGATACGAATCCAGAGGATACAGACGAACTCTGTTGTTGACCATCAGGATTAACCGGAGTTAGGGTCACATGAGTGTCTTCAACATCTGTCATTACTTTATCTCTTCCATCAAGATCGGTATTGGAATCTTTGACTGCCTCATTTCCTTGATCCTTTGCATCTGTAGCATCTTCACCTGACTTCGCACCTGCAACCTTCGCTCCTTCAACGTCATTGTCACTATCATCCTCATCTGATGATGAAATACTAGAATCATCTTCATCAGTATCCTTTTCATGTATTATTTCATCCTCATGAGTCGTGAGCTTAGGATGTACAAAATCATCACCATCATTATCTGATTCAGTCATTTCTTCATCATCATCATCTTCAGCTTTCTTATTATCATCATCAGCATCATCATCTTCTTGATCATTCTCATCATCGTTATGTTCATCATCATCTTCTTCTTCCTGGGTAGTCTCATGGATGTCATGTCTCTCTGTATCATCATCATCTTGAGCTTGCTCATCATCTTGTTCATCGTCGCTTGATTTCCAAGATATATCATCCTCTGAGTCATAATCGGGAGCATCGGGAACCCCTGGTGTAACACCAGTTCCTTCATCTGCTCCAGAACCACTAGCATGAGAGCTATGAGTTTCTTGACGGCTTCTTTTGATGACTATTTTAAGTTGTTCAGCCTCTGTCAAATCAGCCTCAGATATATTCTCCAGCTCTGAAGTCTTTTGTTTTCCTGTTCCTGACTTCTTTTTCTTGGGGGCAGTGGAAGACTTCAGTTTAGGGATTGCATCTGTATTAGCTTTCTTCTTGCTTCCTTTTGTCTTAGGAGGAATTGTTCCTGAAGCCATAGCATAATACTCCTTGTAGGATTCAGAGTTGCGGATGTCTTCGTTGGTTAATGCCACTGGCAAGATAGCCCCGTACAACTGAGTGACTTCATTCCTAGATATAACATTGATAGTGGTAAACATTGGATCATCTCTGGCGTAGTGCCAATTGACCTTGTTTCTTCTCGGAATTGAAGGATCTTTTTCCATCACATAGTTGACGACTATTTTGGTGAACCGAGGATAGTACATCGCACTGCCCTTCTTCGAACTTTTGGTCTCAATCTTGAAAATGAAGTCTTCCCACAGAAGATATGCATAGTCAACGCTCTTCTTGTTGTACATGCCCCACAAGATTTGAGCTTGAGATAGACGAAGACTGTCATATGATGGAGTTCCGCAGAGACATTTGTTGATTACAGCAGCAAATGATCTCCATGGTTGATGCAATTTATTGACATTCACATCAGAGAGCTTCCTTATATCTCCGGAGTGTCCAAGGCTAGCTAGAAAGATGATAATCTCCGACTCAAGAGGTGGGTCAACAAACTTCTTATTACCGACTTTAGGGCAAATTTGAAGGATGTCCCTGAATTGCTCAAGACCGATGATGTGTTTCTTGTTATTCATCTTGAATCGGACCGAGCGATTGTGAACATAAGCAGAAGCCCAGAATTCTTGCATGTATATTTCCGGAGCATCAGCAGTAACTTGGAAAGCCTTGTAGAACGGAGTGAGCTTTAGCACATCATAGACCACTTGAAGTGTTGCTTCCTTGGATGTGATATCCGAACTCAAGCGAAGATTGCATTTTCCAATCTTGAGTCGGTCAGCAGGAGCCACCAATGTGTCGTCCAGTGCAATCTGATCTGCTATCGAGAGTGCCATGAGTCTGTTTAAGAAAGAGTGAGTGCAGTTTATAAGAGAACATAATCATGCATTCATGAGAACCTTTATGACTTTTAGCACTTTTGAAGATCAATCTACTTAGATAGACACTTAGCGTGTAAGACAAAGGCACCTTTCCTAACAATTCAGTCGAATATAGTTAACCTTGTTTTATCAAGCTTTTACAGTCTATTTTAACCTAAGAGATTTGTTGAATTTTAATCTTTGTTAGAGAAAAATTTGATCTTAAGTGTGTTATGACATGAACATTGGTTAAGTGTTGTAACTTTTCTCGTTCGATCCTCAATGAATAGCACTTGTGCTCGTTCGATCCTCACACTCATGCGTTCGAACGAGCGACATTAAGAGTCACTCGTTCGATCAACTCTATACTTTACTCGTTTGATCTTGTCTAAGTGACACTCGTTCGATCCTCACGTGTTTCCTTTGTTCAATCCTCACTCAGAGTTATTCGTTCGAACAACACATAAAAGACACTCGTTCGATCAACACATAGTGTCACTTGTTCGATCATCACGTGTAGTTACTCGTTCGATCAAAACATAGTGTCACTCGTTCGATCATCACGTGTAGTCACTCGTTCGATCAATACTTATGGTCACTCGTTCGATCAATACATAGTGTCACTCGTTCGATCATCACGTAAACACACTTGTTCGATCAGTACATAAAACCACTCGTTCGATCAAGTCTGAGTGATAATCGTTCGATCCTCACATTACTTAGCACTCGTTCGATCATCACTTATGGGTACTCGTTCGATCATTTCAAAAACAACACTCGTTCGATCATTTCAAAACAACGCTCGTTCGATCATTTCAAAATCAACACTCGTTCGATCATTTCAAAAACAACACTCGTTCGATCATTTCTAAAAATCACTTGTTCGATCAACACATATAAACGCTCGTTCGATTCATTTTAGCAAACACTCGTTCGACCCTCACAATATTCACTCGTTAGGTTATATTCATTCGATTCAAACAAGTTTTGATAATATTGGATTTCTTAAACCTGTGCTAGATCGACTCTAAATGTTATTCTATCATATCCATTAGACTACGATATAACGCTT
>BQNB010025221.1:0-58285 GCA_026074375.1 Tanacetum coccineum
CCAGCCCTCCTCTCGGATGTCTACGAAATGAATGGTAAAGACTAGGATGCGCAAGTTTTTGACCTACTGTAATTTGTTTGCTGTTTTCGAGAGCATACGCTCTAGGGAATCTATTCTTAAGCTTGCCCCCATCACACCACACGTCATCCCAGAATAAATATGATTCATGAATACATCAACCTTATGAATGGTTGTATATCATTTACGTACATGCGTTGATAGATTCAAACTTTATAAACTAGATTAGATATAACATGTAAGTTGTGAAAAGAAAGAAAAACAGAAATACAATAGTACAATACATAGTGACGTTTGGAAAATATATAGTAATTCTTGAAATTGCATCATATTTCAACGCCGGATAAAACACACCAATGACAAACGTAACCGTAGTAGGCCCATAAAACTCCAAAATAAGCTCACTTCGTGTCCTATGTGTTATGTATGTATCATTGCACAAGCAATCTTAAAGAATTGCCTTCATCTATCATCAGCGTAATTTTTTTTACCGATGCAGTTGATTAATTGTATAAGACTTGTATAAACAATTTACTTCCTAGAAGCTTAACGAATACTTGCCTAGCAGTTTGCACAATAAATGATCTCTTAGAAGGTAAAAAAATCCTTGCTCATATTAGGATATGGACCCGTAGCAGAAAAGTTTAAGCTAAATTAGAGAAAATCGAATTTAATTATGTTAATTATAAGTTTAACTAACATGCATTAAATTCAATTAAAAAAAAGTTTCATTCAACTTAATAAATAATTTTAACCAATACAATAACTTATCATTAAATTAAAAAGCAAAATACCCTCGACCAGAATTACTTACTTGTATTATTATTATGTATAGATATAATATCTCATAACTTTATGTTCCACCAACCAAATATGTACAAAATCAAAGAAACTTTAACAAACTCAATATGAAAAACTGAACATTCAAAGTCAACTCGTTTGAAACAAGCTTGTGTTTGAAAAACATAACCAACTGGCCACGCAAATCACCATAATTAGTCAAATTTACACACTATAAACCAAATACACATTACACCATTTATATACCCTTCTTTCATATTCCTCTTATTTTAAACCCAACCTGGCTCCAGCTTAGAAACCCTTCTTTTTTATTTCAGTGGTGCAAGCTAGCTAGAACCATGGGAGATAGACGTGATGAGCATGATGATGATGATACGTCGATTTTTGCTCGTCGAAACTCTGGCGATGTTAATAGTAGGATCTTGCTCATAGCGATTATTACTTTATCTATAGTCGTGGTGGTTGTAACCATGTTGCATGTATACGCAAGGTATATACTACGTCGCCAAGCACGTCGTAGAGAGGCTCTTCAGGGTATAGGGCTTGTAGCACGTATCCACTCTGAAGAGCCACCTAAAAGGGGTCTTGAACCCATGGTTATCGATTCTCTACCTATACTAATGTATAAAAACATTGATCATGGTTCCGAGCATTCAGGGGTTAACCCTGAATGCGCGGTTTGTTTAAGTGTATTCGAGGATGGTCAAATGGTCAGGATGTTGCCGAGTTGCAAGCATCATTTTCATGCAGAGTGCATTGACAAATGGTTAGGCTCACAGTCAAGTTGTCCCATTTGTCGTCATGAGGTGGAGCTAGGTACTAGCATCCCGCCCTTACCTCGTGAATCTAGTACTAGACTAGGGGTTGGGGCGGGCCTACCTTCTGCTCCACCTCTAGAACGTACAATTTCTGTAGTAGTAGCTACAGAAGGAACATCAAATGAGATGGTACAACCGTCACCAAAAGTGACCGGAACAAACTCGCGATTGAGTTCTTTTCGAAGGATGCTTAGTATGGACCGATCTCCGCGACAAGTCAATTCGTGCACACATGATGGAAATGAAGATCTTGAAAGACAATAAAGTGATACATATTACAACATTTATTGTATGTAACACTATTTTTTGGTTCACATTTGTATGATTTTGTTAAATCTTTGTGTTAATATTATACGGTAAAACTTATAAGTCAAGTTTTGTTAATATATATTATATATTTCAGTAAAGTGAGATTACTTGCAACCATGACTTTTGTTTTGCTTTGATTTGGTAAAATACATAGGGGCGGCAAACATTGACCTTAACCATGTTTTATGGATCATCTTATGTTTTTATACTTCTATTAAGCCCTTTTAGGAATCACATATCGATCCTTGTAATCTAGCAACTTAGCAATGTGATTTTATTTTTTCTACGTATATGTACAACAACTAGATCCTTAAGAAATGAGGACTTGAACATCGTGATATCTTATATACCGCGAAGACTTTGTGACTAGCCTTCAATTTGGACGATAACTGATACTTTAACTTAAAATGGATTATTAGGAATTCATTTGCGTGTTAGAAAAAAGTAGTCAAAAGATTTGAACATAAAGTCATTAAGGAAATAAGTGCCCAACAAATTTGGGATAATCTTTTTTTTTACTTTATGGTTAAGTACTAGTTTTAATGCCCGTGCACGCACGGGGCTTAGATTTTGTATGTTTTTTTAACTACATATATATATTTTTTCTGTTTTATAAGTTATGTTATAGAGTATTATCGAAATATATGAAGATAATAGATTCATTAAATCTTTTATATATTACGTAGTATATGAATTTGAGGATGATTACTAATTTTTTTTCTTTTGATTTACCTGTTTTTTGACTCGACATTGTGAGCCAACTAATCCCAGCGAAACAACCCTTTTAGGTAGCCCGGAGTCGGGTCAAGTGAACCTTCGATGTGCTTCGGTTGTACAACATGATTTCAGGCCGACAATGAAAAATCTACCAAAAACTCTTCGGGTAGATTTGAGATGTGATTAGATAATGTTAAATCTTTGTTTGGAAGTAAGAAATTGTTTACGTTTGTTGTATTTTAAAATATAAAGTCTAGAGGTTTAAAGTTTAAGGGGTTATTTGTTTATTTTTTAAAGTTATAATAAAACTTGTAAATTTATAAATTTACACTTTTAACTCCATATAATTTATTTAAAATTAAACTACTAAAGTTTTATTAATTATCTCCCCTTTTTTCAAGTTTTTGTTTTCACGAATTTGACACATATATTTTTATGTGTTTTTTTTCTCCATCAAATTTCTCCACCAATTTTTTTCAATGACCAAATTGATTCAATTTTGACTTTTTATTGACCAATCAGATCGCACGATTTTGCCTACGTGGCAAAATCAAGCATTCTGATTGGTCCAATTTATTTTCACATAAGATTTAATCTGATAGAAAACTCCGAAATGATGTAATTCTTTTATTATATAAAAGATTGAATAGATGTTTAGTCATTGTGGTAATGTTACAAGCTAGCTGAGATAGGTCGTATACAAGAGAATAAAAAGGCCATATATTAGGATAGATATATAAAACGAGAAGGATAAGAAACATTCACCAGGTGTACAAGAACTACAAGACTCGTGCTTATAGCAAAAAGTGTTGTTACCTCAACATTTTTCCTTATAACTAAGAACAGATAGGTTTATTAAGACCCTCCCTTAATCTACCCCTTTAGTTTTTCGGGTTTTTTTTATTTTTATAATTTTGTTTATATTATAAAAATGTGAAACGAAAAATGCTAAACATACATGTTCTCGTAATGCATATCCACAAACACGTCATGACATTATCAACAAAATGTCTATAACGTGTACCTTAAAGTCAAATGTTAAGAAACATCTCGTAAATTACATTTCATTTTGAAAAATACACCAATGTCAATTGTTAAGAAATTTTAAGAGCATCTAGTGCACAGAGCCATAGAGCTCGTGTTATAGCAAAAAGTATCGTCATCTCAGCATTTTTAACTTAAACCTAAAACGTCATTCTTGCATCACTCAAGTTATATGACTCTTAAACTCACATTTAATCCAATAAAACACAAATAAAAAAAGACCCCACCAAACTATAACAAATTTTAAAACAGCATCAATGGGGCAATCAACAAACAAGAAAAATGTTGCACTAGTATACATTTGCAGTTCTTCCTGATCATATATGTTATGTCCCTGTATCATACCATGATTAATCCAACATGACCCGTTACCAACTGTCCATCCGTTACACTATCACACCCCAAAAACAGCTATAAACTGACAAGAAAACCAACATTAATGGAGCACGTGAAAACACGACATTAGTACACCAGAGAGTAACATTTTAAAGCATCATGTCATCGTATTAAGCCTCCATTTGACACCGAATGCCAAGCAAAAGAGGACGCAGAGTATTGTTTACAATGGATACTAAATTAACCATGGCAGATTCGATCTAATATATGGGCTATCATCCAACACACACGCATGTAGAACAAAAGATTGATAAACCCTAAACATAATATAGAGTTTACCAGACGACCAACTATTCAGATATGTCTCTACACTCACCTACACAATGATTCGACCCTGCACAAAACATCATCGGCGTCCCATCCCCGATCTTCAGTCCTCGTTACCTTCCTTTTCCTGCATCAGATGAAGCATTATAGTCAAAACGAGAAAAATATGTTTTTTAGTTTCATCAAATCCTCTAGATAAACACGCTATTAACTTCAGGAAACTGTACTTTCAGAAAATATAAGTGTGCCTAAGAGATGTAAAGAGTATGCTTAAGCAAAAGCATAAGTGGCTCATTGAAATAAACTAATCTACTTATTTTCAAAATATGTGAGCTTCAGAAGATTAAAGTTTTGATATTTCATATTTTGATACAGTAACTTTTCTAAATAGCTTAGTTTCATAGTTTCACTGATACAATTAACTCAGATATAAAAGTAATTATCAGATGCAAATTATGAAAATGCTTATTTACTACTGGTTATTAATCACTGCGACAGATGAAGCTTTTCAGTTATGTAGATGCAATTGTGTTATATTTTGGACAATCAAACTATAAAAACATATGCATCTATAAAACTTAACAGCCATTTTTATAAACCGGATTTAGTTACATACAAAACATACACCTTGTTCAATTTTTATTTTACACAGACTGTAAATGTAAAAAAAAGAGCATTTATTGACAGACAAGTACAGACTGCAAAATACAAAAGCAAGAATGTGATGATGTGTAAGGCGGCATGACTTAAATATCAATAAAAGTCTTCTTTTGAAGTTCTAACTCAAATACAAAGACTTCTTATTCATTTTATAAGAATACAAGACTACCTATGTCTTTAATTACTCATTCAATTGTATGAATAAAAAAGGGATCTGTATTTCTGCAATTAGAACAGAACAATGTGGAACACAAGGGTAACTATGGGCATCTTCAGGAAACTACTAAATTAGCATTGACAAATCATGTTTTACTTCTTCCAAACGATGATAATTGTGACTTTACATTTTCGTCAAGTGTCTTAAAAATCAATCATAGACTGTAGCAACCAAGCAATGAAGCAATTTTCAAAGAACACGTGATATTTATAATATGCTTCGCTGTAGAAACCCTACAGTCATTGAATTCTAGTATTTGTTGTTGGAGTAGATTTGTTGATTTCCTAATTTACCTGTTTTGATAGTTAAATTCCTATAAAGTTCATAAATATTATGTGTTCCAGTTCTGGTATGATTAAATAGCAGATCACACTATACAAAACAAAATCTTTAGTCAAGTAGAGGTGACAATTTCAACCCCATTTGCTAGGAATGAGTCGATTCAGATTGTGTTTTATATCCAACTGGTTAAATGGGTAAAACTAAGAAAGAAAGCAACTAAAAAGATAATAGACGGCACAGGTCAAAACTCAACTAACGTCCCAACGTAAACTTTTGATGGATAAAAATACCTGATTCCTATTATTCTAAAACATACTAGATTAGTTTTGATAAAATATAATATTTGCAAACATATTTGACAAACTAAATGTCACATGTAACTTCAGATTTGTGGACAAAAGGTGTTTTCACTGAACCAGGCTGCACAAAAACTTTCCATCCTGACATGCACCCGATTTCACCCGTAACCCCCTGTCCATTTGGTCACCTCTAAGTATTCAGAGTCAATAATTTCATACTGATGCATTTTAGTTAGCTATTCCTATACGATAAAAGGGTTTGCTGATAATCATTATTTACGATTTCGTGCATTTTCATCAAGACAAGTTTTAGGTGGCAAGTGATTTAAGTCCACAAGATTCATTTCATCTCTTAGAAAAGGTTCTCTGGACTAAGAATAGCATCGAGTCTCTGTTGCAAATTTCGTGAGGCAGAAGATATTAATAGACATTAAATCACATGCTAAGACTTTTGGACGAGAAAGTATTTCGGATCAACCCAACCCGGCCCTTTATAACTCCTATTAGCAGTATGCTTCCACCCAACCCATTCCCACCTCTAACGAAGCAAAACAAACCAACAGTTATAAAACATAGCACACAACTTTCCATAGTGATGCATATTAGTTAACTATTCCGATACAATAATAAAGGGTCTGTTCAAACCTTTTCTTCATCAGCATCGGTAGGACCACCTTCAGGTTTAGCATCAGTTTCCATGACTTCATTTTGTTCATCCTTTTGAATCTCTTCAGGCTCAGTACCTACTTCATTATCAACCACCGACTCCTGCTTCTCCTCCATATCAACATCCATATCAGTAGCTAACTCTTTTCCATCCAATGACTTCTGACTCTCTTCAATCTCAGCAGATAATTCGTTTCCATCCAATGATTTCTGATTCTCTTCAATCTCAACAGATAATTCGTTTCCATCCAACGACTTCTGATTCTCTTCAATCTCAGCAGATACATCGTGTTCATTTTTATCCGGCGACTTCTGAAGCTTGCGAGTCTCTTTCAATTGTGCAGCCATTACCTTAAGCTTTTCAAATTCATTCCCAACAGACGCCAATTTATCAGCCGATGCCATTATATTCTCATCATGCACTTTGAACTGATTAACAAACTCTTGTTCAAGCGAATTCGCCATCGTACGAATGTTCGTCATATCTTCTTCTTGCTTCCGTTTCCGTGCCTCAATTTCCCGTGTACTCAAAACCAAACCACCCGGACCCGCATCTTGGTAAAGTGGTTTTTCTTGGACGTGATAACGTTTTCTGTAGTCAGAAAATTTAGCTCGGGTACTTTTTAATGCACCTCTCAACCCTGATACAAGATCTGACATTAAGAACAGCTCACGTTCAAGACGAAAAACCTCAGCCCGCTTCGTCTCCAACTCTTGATCTTTTGATTTTATTATCATTTCCAACATGTTTTGGCGCTCTTGAAGTTGATTGATTGCCAGTTGTTGATTGTACTGTGAGTTTGCATAGTTTTGCTCTTTTGACTCGTGGAGCATCTTTGCTTTTTCCATCCATTGATGCATTTGCACCATGCAATAACCGAAATCATTTTGATTTTGATCCAACATATCATTAGTCCTTAATCGTTTATTGTTTCCATCAAGATGGTGCATGTCGTCTTCAGCCTCCATTAGTCTCTTACCACCATTATTGAAAAAAGACGGACCACCATGATCCATAAACGAATTGTCTCTTGATCCAAACAGATCCATTGAAGGCATCTCATGATTATTGTAAGGAATATGTGATGTCTCGACTCCATGAAGAAAATTACCCGTTAAGCCATCTCTATCCATTGAATCATCATTCGCTTGCATACCAAACCCGTCATCCATCCTTTCACCACCTGCTTCCTCATCCTCCTCTTCTTCTTCTTCTTCTTCTTCATCGTCATCGTCCACTTGTTCAATCTGATCATCTTCAACTTCTTCAGCCTTTGTTTCCATATAAGGATTCAACGCACTATTTTGACAACGTTGCAAGAAACTACTATCACTCAACACATTCTTCCCATCCAATCCCCAATTCCCTTGCTCCTCCGCCACCTCCTCTTCCACCTCATCCGTCACGTCATCCACCTTAAACTCTTCGGGATCCACCATTACCACGTCATCTTTATGCAACTCTTCATGTACTATTTCCTCAGCATCCGGCCCTAAAGTCAACTGAATATCGTTTTCTTTAACTATCGAAACTCCGTCATCTTTCTCATCTTTTTCTTCTTTCTCGTCTTTCTCGTCTTTCACTTCTTTCTCGTCTTTCACTTCTTTCTCGTCTTTCACTTCTTTCTCGTCTTTCACTTCTTTCTCGTCTTTCACGTCCTTCACTTCTTCCTCTTCTTTTTCTTCAATCTCCTCCTTATCATCGTTATCATCGTCAACTTTCACAACTTCCTTACTAACACCAACACCATCATAATCTTCGGAAAAAAGAGAAGGACGCTGCGACTGAATCAAACACTGCAAATGAGACGCATAATAACACTCAACCAACTTCTCCCCTTGAGTCAACTCTTTCTCAACTTTATACCAAATCAACTTAGCCGCATCCATTTTCTCCGGATGCCCATCTCTAATACATCTCGCCCACTCCACAATCTCAGTCGGCATAACCATCTCCTCGTCACTAACCAACATCCAATTAAACACAAAATCCTCAATAAAACCAATCTCCTTGTCCGAATAAAGCTCGCTATCCAAATCCACCTCATCTTTACTTTTCGCACTACCCTTTTCGGGTTTCTTAGCAGGCAATTTCAACGCTCTTGCTAAATCATTCTTAGTGACATTAATCCTAAACCCATTAACATAACTACATTTCTTTTTGGGATCATAATTCGATAACAATTCTACCAACAATTCAATCCTAATAACTGGGTCAAATTCGATACGGGTAAACTCGAACAATTCTAGCTTTTTCAAAACTTGCTCAAATTTTTCAAGATTTAAGTTTTTCTTGGGTGAAAAAAGTTTAGGCTTGATATTATGCAATAAAGTTTGGATCTTTTTTTTACCTTTACGATTTGGAAACTTTTTAGCACCACGCTTGTAAGGGTTGTTGTTACGGCGGTAAGTTTGGTTAACTGGTGGCGATTTGGGTTTTAGGGTTTCAAGGGTTTCGATTCTTTCATCTGAAAGTGTGATTGGTTCTTGCTGTTTTAGGGTTTCAGAATTAGAGTTTGAAATTAGGGTTTCTTCAGACATGACGGTGGTAGTTGTGAGTGATGAAGAATTCTGTGATGATGATTGTTGTTCTTCTTCTTCTTGTATGTCAAAATTTAAAATTATTTCAATGCTCATCCTTTTATTTTATTTTATTTTTATTTTTGCAAAAGTTGTATTGAAAATGAATGACAAAAAGATACAAACAAAATAGTAATGAACTTTCATTAGTGTTTCAATTTACTTGCTCATATCTTTTTAGGTGAAGTTTTACCACTCAACTTTTAAAAGTGTCCCATTCTTAATTTCCTATGTAATTTATAATTTTTTGTAGCCATCTTTGATGACATGGATATTTTTTGGTGACATGGATATATTAGTTGGCTAAAATAGGTATTTGCAAAAAAAAAGGAAAAAGACTTCGGTAAAAACTGAAACACGACCCACATTCATTATCTGCATGATAACCCATAACCAATAACTAACCCTAAATTGATTACAAATTGAGCAAGAGATCGACCAACATCATGAAAATGGATGCGAGATTATAAACGAAAATGTGATTCTACTCTAACCTCTCAGGTAACTTTTTAATGATTATTGCTTGTGGATTTCATTATAGATACTATACGTGGTTAATATTCCTTTTATTTTAACAGAATGTCATCTTCAAGCTCCAATCTTATTACTATTGACGTGAACTACAACGGGATTTTTTACAAAAATCCGTTAAGGTATTCATTAGGTGTACTAAAGAGTATTGATCATGTTGATGCTGGAGGAATGGATTTTAAAGATTTACGAGAATTCTTTGAGGAACTAACTAGGTCCAAATGCATTAGGTTATACTATTGTGTTCCTAGGAAGACTTTATGCACCGGTTTAAGAATAATATAATGTGATTGGATGTATATAGATTATTAGAACATGGGATTTCAAATGGTGGGAGAATTGGTTTGTATGTTGACCATTACGACGAAAACTTGATAGAATTTATAGCGAAAGATAATTTAACCGACCTAATCGTGGGTGTTGATGCCGCTACAAGTGACGTCGGTACCGATGATTCTGATCCTAGCTATCAATTAAGTGACGAAGATGATGATAGATCAGACTTGATATCGTTAGTTCAATAGGAGGACGACGATGATGATGATGATGGCGTTAGTACTTTAAGCCAAACAATCAATGACCCTTTCTTAACTCGACTTTCTTATGAAAATATGGACAATGATGTGGAAGAGCAGGTTGATTCTGATGAAAATTGGAGTGCTAATGAAGAAGATGATGAGAGTGATGGTGTTGAGAAGTTCATAGAACCTAGCATCTTATATCCTACCTACGATCCAAACATCAATTGGAAATCAATGAAACCTATCTTAGGAATGTTGTTCGAGAGCTGTAAACAACTAAAAGAAAGTATGATTGATTATGGTGTTTCAAATGGATACCAATTGGTGTTTCCAGTAAACGACTATAAAAGACTTTTGGTAAGATGTGGAAAAGAAGAAATCGTGTGAGTCCCTTGTTGAATAGATCTCTGCAGCCTATTAAGGATGATAGCCAAGATGTATAAATACAGTTGACTATGTAGAAACACTGATTATGAATACTATATGTTAATGCGGAATCTTAACACAAGTACTAAGAAAAACAATGAAGAACTAAATAATAACTTCTATTAATCTGCTTTGAATGATTACAGATTACTAACTATTGAGATATGATTTTGCTATGAGATATCTTGAGGTCGTGTATCTAACTATGCCAATAGAAATCCTTTTATAGAACAAGGATAAACCCTAACAGGCTTACAAAACGCGTACATATCTTTTCCTAAACTATCTCATACATATCTCTTAAACGGTACTAACTATCTTCTACTATCGGTACTAACTAACTGATCAGTACTTAACATTTTGTACTGTCAGTACTAACTATAACTATCAGTACTAACTATTTGTATTGTCGGCACTAAGTTAGGAAAACATAAATCCTAACAAATCGATTATGAGGATGACAGTGTAGGGAAAAATGATGAAAAATGAGACAACGGTGTGGGCAACAATGGTGATCAAGATGGTATGGGAAAAGACAATGAAATAGAAAAGGATAGTGTGGAAAACAATGATGAACACGATGGCGTGGGAGAAAATGATGAAAAAACAAAGGATGGTGTGGAAAACAAGAACGAGCAAGATGGTGTGGGTAAAAAGATAGCTATTAAAAAAAGGGAGGAGATGCCCATTTAGGCTTTGGGCCTCGAAAGTTACAGGTGAGGAGGGTTCATTCCAAATAAAATCACTAAATGAGAAGCACATTTGTTCAAGAAAGTTTTCCTTAGGGTCTCTTGTTACACATACTTGGATTGCAAAACATTATTTTAACCAACTAATTCAAAATCCTATATGAGTATAAGAACAATGCAGGCTGATATCATGATAAAATATAAGTGCAAAGTGAGTACGGGTCAATGTAGTAGAGCAAAGAAAAAGGCATTACATGAATATGAAGGAGGGCTAAAAGAGCACTATGCAAGACTTTCTGATTATTTTTTAACCAATCGTCCCAAGAAAACGTCGTATGACAACGACTTTTACACCAATTGAAAGCACAAAAAACTATAGCATCAAAAATTTCTGAACGGTCTCTGGGAGGTGATTTCTTCAAAATTGATCTGATTCCTAAAGTTCCAGATAAACCTCCAAGTACGAAAAACTCCCTCAACATAGCTTTGGGGGGGAACCTTAGAGGTGAAGAATCGAAAGAATCCAAGACTGGTTACGACTCTTGGAACGATGACCTCATGAGGATCTAAGCCCCTAACATCTGCATATGCAACGAAGAAACAGCTGGCCATTCACAACTAGAAGAAGGGAAGAAGATGTGGCAAACATCTTCCTCGCAGACTGAACAAACCGGACAAAGAGACGACTCAATAGTGATGCCTCTGCGAATCAGATTAACTCGAGTCGGTAAACAATCTTGCCGAGCTCGCCAAGCGAAGATGTTAACCTTAATAGGGATGTATTTGATCCATCTAGTCTGGGCAGCTTGATGCGGAAGGAAAAGATCATCAATGTAGTTACGAATCTCCTTAACCCGGAAGTTACCATCGCTAACCAAATCACAAACCCATCGATCACCTGAATTCGATAAAGTCACCGAATCCATCAAAGAAGTCAAATCAGCCAACAGATGTTCTTCGATACCACCCCGAGCATTTCTACGGAACGAAATATCTATCGGAGCACTAAGCTTAACAGCCACCGAGGCTTCTTTGTTCAGGTCCAATGCGAACAAGCGAGGAAATTTGACACGAAGAGGAACGTCTCCGATCCAACAATCGAACCAGAATCTCGAATCATCACCATTACCAATGCGTTTTTTACAATGCGACCAGAAATCAAAACCTTTCCCTTTTAACTTATTGACTTCCCTCATTATTGAACACCAGTTAGAGGATAGACTAGTCGAGTGAGTTTCCACCGAAGAACCATAAAGCGCACGAATGACTTTATACCATAACGAGCCATCTTGGGATACAAAACGCCAAACCCATTTGAGAAGGAGGGCACGGTTAAGAGCAAAAAAACTCGAGACTCCTAAACCACCATGTTTTTTTGAAGCTAAAACCTTATTCCAAGCGACCCATGTAACTTTTTTTTCCGACTGGTCCGCACCATTAAAAAACCGGCTGCGGATAGACTCCATAACCTTCAAGACACCTGTAGGGACTTTAAAAATGGACATATTATAAATCGGCGATGCCCCAAGAACGGATTTCAAGAGAGTTAGACGACCGCCTATCGAAAGGGTTTTCACCTTCCACTTAGAGAGGCGAGATCTAAGCTTAAGAATAACGTCATCCCAAGCCTTAATACGAGAAGAGTATTCTCCCACCATAACGCCTAGATAGCGGAATTTGTTGCTCATAATAGAACAACCTATCAAAGAGGCTGCCTGCTCTACCACTTGGTGCGGAACGCACACACCCAACAGTTGACTTTTAAGGATATTTATTTGAAGTCCAGAAGCAAGAAAGAAGCTCTTTAAAATGTTGATAATACCACTCAGATTTTCATTGGACCATTCTCCTATAAACATAGCGTCGTCTGCATAAAAGAGGTGAGATAAGGATAACGAACCTGGTAATTGAATACCTTTGAACAAGCCCTCGTCTACCACCCGGTTGAAAGATAAATGAAGAGATTCCATGATTAAGATAAAGAGATATGGAGCAAGAGGATCTCCTTGTTTGAGACCACGATGGCAAGAATACTCTTTAGAAGGACTTCCATTAATCAAGATAGAAGCCTTAGCAGAAGTAAGAGTACCCCGAATCCAATTACACCACGTTCGCCCAAAACCAAACGCCTCAAGCACTTCTAATAAGTAATCCCAACGAACCGAGTCGTATGCTTTGGCAAAATCGACTTTAAAGAACATCGCCTTTTTGTTCTTTCTTTTACACCAATGGAGAATTTCATCAAGAATAAACGGGCCATCTAAAATTTGTCTTCCAGCAACAAAAGCGGATTGGGTATCGGAGATGAGATCCGCAATGACCGGAGCTAATCTATTGGCAAGTACCTTGGTAACCACTTTGTATACACTCCCAATCAAACTTATCGGCCGAAAATCATTAACGAATTTAGCATCCATGACCTTTGGAATTAGGGCTACAAAGGAAGAATTACATCCTTTTGAAAAAGAGCTGTTAACGAAAAAATATTCGACCGCCTCGCAAAAGTCAGACCCAATACAATCCCAATATTTCTTAAAAAATTCAAAGGTGAAGCCATCGGGGCCCGGAGATTTATTATCACCACAGCTCCACACAGCCCTCCGAATTTCATCGCGCGACACACTTCTCTCTAAATCTTCCATTTGATTTTGGTGCAACTTCTTATTAAACTCAAAATTTAATTTAAATCTGTGATTGGCAGGTTCTTTAAATCGAGAAGCAAAGTGGTTAAAAAAAGCGTCTTTAATCATACCTGGTTCTGTTTCCCAAAATCCATCAACGAAAATGCCCCGAATCGCTAGCTGAGCTCTCCTTTTATTGATGATGCCATGGAAGAATTTTGAGTTTTCATCCCCCTCTACCGCCCACTTGACTTTAGATTTCTGAAAATTATCTTTCGATTCCATCTCAGAAACATTAAGAAGTTTATGTTTCAGTTCGAATCGACGAAAAACAGTATCATCGTCAAAAACCCCACGATCCATATCTTTGTCAATCGCCCCCAATTCTGAAATCATCTCATTTTTTGAACCTGATATTTCGAGCTTCTTGGCTTTAATCCAGCTACGAATAATTTTCTTAAGATCTTGTAGTTTTTTTTTGAAACGAATCATCCCACTAGTATCCGAGTGAGAAAACGAGTGCCATGACAATTTAATCATATCATCAAACCCGACATAATCAAACCATGAATGATAAAATCGAAAAGGAGTTGGTCCGAAATCCAACTTGACTTCCCGAAGCAGGATTGGACGATGGTCCGATAGGTGACGGTCGAGGCAAATGGCTGTAATGGAAGGAAATAGAGAAAAAATACCATCTGAAACTAGAAAACGATCTAGTTTGCTCATTTTAGAAGCCGAGGGATGAGCCCATGTAAATGCATATCCTTCCAAAGTAACATCGACAAGCCCCGCGTTAGAAATAAAGCGATCAAAGTATCTAGCGCTATAAGGATTAAAACAGGATCCACGTCGTTCTTCGCTAGATCGAACTTCATTAAAATCTCCCATAATAATAGACTCCCCATTCCAACGACCAACTATGTTAGAGATATAGTCCCATAACTTCCTTTTGCATGAAGTTTGTTGAGGAGCATAAATAGCAATAAACAAGATTTTGGAATTGGTAGGAAGCCACGTTCCATAAATAGCTATGAAATTATCCGATACCGTAGTGTTAATCTTCTTGAAAATTGAAGCTTCCCATATACATAGGATACCACCAGAGTTTCCTAAGGACTCGCTACAAACGTAATCGTAATTGGAGTTACCCCACAAAAATTTCACGTCCATATGCGAAATACTAGTCATCTTGGTCTCTTGGATCGCTAAAAAATTAAGTTTGAATGAATTAGTCAACGTCTTTATCCACTCCTTTTTGGTCTTGTGGCCAAGACCTTGAATGTTAATAGATAGGGCATTCATCTAATAACATTATCCTCTCCTTGTTTTCCGATGATGTTTTCTAAATCCTTCACGCAGCCTTCCATTGAATAGCCCATAACTTGTCCAACACGAATGATATCCTCCATGACATCCAAAACTGAGCCACCACTTTTGACAACATTCTGACCTGAGAAAGTTTTATTTGAGTCCACTGGAATATCTTGAGAGGAATTCATCACCTGAGCATTAAAAACCTTTGGAGCACCAGTTTCAGTTAAGTTCTCAACTTGATTCTCCGATGTTACCGGTGTAAAACCGGGGGGGTGTGACAACGAGGGGCTCGGCACATGATTAGTTGTACCTTTCTTATTTTTCAATAAGTCATATAATCCAAATGGGTCATCTGAATGAGCAGCATCCTTATCTTCATCTCGATGATTAGGAACAAGAGAACTAGAGCCAAATATTGTTTCAGGTACTCCGTCTTCGTCGCTCATAAATTCATCATCAGGTTCCTCTCCATTAGGGGGCTGAGATAATGGAAACAAACCCTGGAAGTACCATCAAAATGTCTGTGAATACGTCGGATGGCAATAACTACTTTAGTAGCTATTATGTATGTTTTAAGGGTGTCAAATATGGATGGATCAATGGGTGTAGGAAAGTTATTGGATTGGATGGGTGCTTCTTAAAAAGTGTATGCCAAGGTCAATTATTAGCAGCTATAGGAAGAGATGCCAATAATTATATTTTCCTATTAGCTTGGGTTGTTGTGTTTGTCAAAAATAAAGAAAACTAGAAATGGTTTCTTACACAATTAAGGGATGACACTAGAATGGTAGATGGAGTTAGGCTAACTTTAATTTCCGATCAACACAATGTACTAAACACTCATACTCGTCTAGTTTTATTATTTCTATATGATGCATCTATATTATAACGATACTGATATATTGATATACATTGCTAAAAGTATGCTCTTGATTTTATAATGATGGTTAACCATATACTAAAAATTACAGCATGTTGTTAAGCATAGGACGATAGGCGTGAACTTTTTTATTAAAAATCGTAATAATGTTATTCGGGGTTATACCGATTAACCTGATCTCTTATTAGGGTCAGGTTACGGACATAATTTTAAGACTTGTTCGGGTTTCAGGTTAATGCGTATAACTCGATTAAGATTTGTTTAATCTTTTTTTACTTTTCTTAGCCCAAAATATTGACAATTGTTGCTAGTAATTGTCTAGCCCATAATATTTAGAATTTTTGCTTGTAACTGTCAAGCTACTATCAAAGTTGGATAGTGTCATCAAGTTATTATTTTGTATTAAAGTTGGCTACTGTCATCAAGTTCTCATTTTAACAATGGGTGTAGCAAATTCATATATTGTGGCACGTATTTTCATTGTTGATTAGCTGATTAAAGTATTAAAGTTATTGTCATTTGTTAATAGGGAATTGTGGAAGTTGTGAAAGATATATTCCCTTATGCCGAGCATCGACAATGTACGCGACACATATACGCTAATTTTAAGAAGAAATTTCGTGGGCTGCAGTTCAAGAATCTATTTTGGGCTGCTGCAAAATCAACAACCGAGCAACATTTTGAGGACAAAATGAATCAAATCAAAGCCATCAGCAATGATACATATAATCATCTTGTTGAAAGAAATCCAAATAGTTGGTCAAGAGCCTTTTTTGAGGTTGATAGGGCATGTGACTCTTTTGAGGATGGCATGAGCGAAAGCTTTAATTCACGCATTCTAGTTGCACAAAGGAAGCCTATCATCACTATGTTAGAAGACATTAGAACATATGTTATGCTACGAAATTTTAAAAAGGCTGAAAAAGCAGAAAAATTAGAGCATGAAGTATGCCCTTCAATCAGGAAGAGATTAGAAGACATTAAAGTTGAACAAAGGTAATGAAAAGCGTATTTTACTAAAATCATGATTGTATATTTATTGCTATAAACGTGAGTTGTGTATGTGTAGGCATTGGAGTGTGATTCCAAGTGATTACAATGTATTTGAAGCAAGGAACGAATACAATGCATTTGTGTTGGACATTAGAGCAAGAACTAATAGTTGCAGATCATAGCAGTTGCCAGGCATACCTTGTGTTCATACAGTTGTTGCATTGGCCTTTCTCAACAAGGACCCGGAGACTTATGTTTGTGAATAGCTTAAGAAGGACATGTTTAAAGAATCATATAAATATCTTATTAGACCTTTGAAAGACAATTATTTTTGGCCAAAGACAGACGACATTAAACCTCTACCTCCAAAAGAAAGACGAATGCCCGGTAGGCCATGTGTCAATCGGAATAGAGGTGCATGTGAGAAAGATAGAAAGAATGCAAAGGTTGGATTTGGAAGTAAAATGACTTGTAAAAGTGTTACGGAAAAGGTCACAATAGCAGGTCTTGCAAGAAACAGAAAACCGACCCACCACCAAAGGATGTGAGGCCAAAAGGTAGGTCTAAAAGAGTTGTTGCACCAACAAGTGAAAGAGCGTCTACGAGTGGGAAAGTCAGACTATGATGAAGTGAACTTTGGTCACTATTTTTGAGTATTTATGTTGGCTGCACTATAAGCTTTTGTTGTGAACCTTTGTTTCACGTGTTTAGTTTTCTAACGATCTTGTATTGTGTCACACCTGTGTTTTAAAGTAATAGGACTATCTGTTTAGTTTTCTAAAGCTGAAGTACATATTGTTATAAATCGTATGTTTTTTAGAGTTGTGTTTTAAAGTAATATGACTATCTATTGTCGCAACAATAATCATTTTACAGTGAAACTTCCATTGTTGAGGTCATGAGAAGTCATCATCATATGATCAGCTTGAGTAAAAAAATCTAACAATTAACCTATAATAAAAGCAGTTCAACATCGACATCAAAAAGGAAACTTTTCTGTTTAGCCAACTAATATATCCATGTCACCAACACAAAATATCCATGTCACCAAAAAATATCCATGTCATCAAAGATGGATACAAAAAATTATAAATTACAAAGGAATGGAACACTTTTGAAAGTTGAGTGGTAAAACCTCACCTAAAAAGGTATGAGTGAGTAAATTGGAACACTAATGAAAGTTCATTACTATTTAGTGATTTTTCCCTCCAAACAATGATACATACTTTAAGGATGACAATTGATTAAGACATTTACTTTAATTTTTTATCTGTTGAAGCAGTGTATGATAAATGTACAACTGTTTAATGCATAGTTTGGAGTGTGTCAATCAAAAGTGAGAGTGCGCAAATCATCTCCTTTTAAGGATGCAAGATCACATCCTAAATTAGAAAGGCATGGGAACACATTAGAAATTGTTACCGCCACTCGTGAAATAAAAACTAATTGTTATCGACAAAGTGAGAACTACTAACAAAACCTGAGATCTTTAAAACGACTTGAACTCACGAGTAGCATAGATGAACTCGACGATTATAGAAGATTCTTGAATCAACTATAATTGGGAGATCACAGAGTGGCCGTGCACATTAATTCTTGAAGATGAATAAAGAGATTGCGACTGTGGTAAAAGATAAATAGTTGTTGTTCTTGATACCGTCGATAATGTTCACAAAGGAAGAGGTGGTATGTATGTAGGGTTTTTTTATCACTAATTAGATAACATGCAATTAAATTAGATTTAATTACATAAATCGTCTTTATGGTTTGCACATAATTGCACATTTCGTCCTAAAACGCAATTAATTACACCGTTCGTCCATGTAGTTGTCCAATTGGAGTTTACTAATCCTTTGACCAATTTGTCGTTTGATCATACTGTCAAGTACCTCCATGTGCCTGGCACGTAAGGGGCATTTTTGTCCATTTAGTCAAATAAACATCAGGGACGAGTAATGTTACCACCTACACTCTGACATATTTGTTCCCGCCAATTGATCCCTTACTTATAACACCCACCCGCCTCATTTCTTCCCAAAATTTCTATCAAAACCATCGCCATCGCTATAACCAAAAAACCCCTAATCTTTTGGCCTTATGTGAATGTAGGAATACTACAGTCACTTGAACTTCATGGACCAACATTAATCCAGGGCGTAGGTTCATGACATGCCCCCCAAATTAATGGTGAAAATTCTCGTCTTTTTATCTGGTTGGATCCCCCCATGTGTGGAAGATCAATGATGATTATCCCAGGTTTGTTAAGGGTAAGAAATAGGATGGAAGAGTCTGTGATAAAGCTTGTGCAAGCAAACAAGAGCTTGAAGATTTACTTGATTTTCGGTTGGTTGGCTTTTGCTTTTTTTTCTACTTTTATCTTTACACGTTAATAGCTCATAATATGTACATGTTTTAGCTATCAAATTCCTATGATAATTCATCCTTTTTTTGCCTTTTTATGTTATACAATGTTAATTTAGTGTAAATGTCTATATTAGTATTTATTTGGAGCAAAGATGAATTCTCGCAAAAAAGACCAGAATACGAGTAATTTCAGCTAAGAAGAACCGAAGCCATATTTCCATATCAAGCACATGTCGTATGCCATCCTAATGCACACGACGCGTGAGCTCTTGGTAAAGATTTATGAGTCCAATACTGAAGACCCTCACGGAGTATGCCCCATCCATGCACAAGCCGTGTGGAACTAAAGAGTATGGGTGAGCAGATGTCACACCGCAAACCGCAAACCTGCAAAAAACCGAACCATAAAAATGGCACCACGGCAAAAACCAGTAGATCGGTTTTAAGAAAAAATAAAAACCGCAACATGCGGTGCGGTTGCGGTTTTACTCTTAAAACCGAACCACAAAACCGCACCGCATCACACATTGATTATTTAAAACCAAAAAATGGCACATTGATTATTTAGTGTGTGTCATAAGGCTTCTAGTGCATATTATCATTAATATTTTTATAAGTCATAAGTGATGTGTGTGTTTACATTAAATATATGCTTTGTTATAACCGAAAAAATCAACATTGTAAACTAAAAACCCACATTAATTATATAAGTCAAAAGTGATGGTGCGATGCGAGTAAAACCCACAAAAGCCGCAAAAACCGCAAAAAACCCGCAAAAACCGCGCGGTTGCGGATTCCTATTTTTTTAAAACAGCAATTGCGGATGCGGGTTGGTTTTTGCCAAAACTCGCACCATGCTTACCCCTACTAAAGAGATTTTAATTACGTGGAGGTGTTTATCTAGAGGCACACGACATATGCCATCAAAAAGCATACACCATGTAGACAATCGGGCCCTAGGGCATTTTGCCTATAAATACCACATTTTCTCCACCCGTTCCATAAGCTTTAAAACCCTAGTTAGTTGGATGTTTTGGAGGTTGAAAAACACGAAGGAATACCCTAAGAGTGAAGGTCTTACATCACATAACCTTTGATTATCCTATCTACATCATGGTTTCGATTATCTTTTCTATTCTAAATAATATTTTGTTATGAGAGGCTAATCCTTTTGTGTTTGTCTTGCTATGAACCTATTTTAATTCAATGATTGAAGTTCTTTAGTTTATTTTATCGTGTCTTTGATGATTTATGTACTGTTATAGACTTACGCCTTTGCGTATACTATGACTACCTGTTGAGTATAGTTGCTTAGTATGCGGATCTAGTGAAATGCGTCTATATGAATCATTAACTTACCTTAGCAAGTTTGTTTAATGGCAATGTGTTTCTTCAATAACCAAAAGCGGTGCCTGGTTAAAAGTGGTAGACAATAGGGTTTAAGATTTAGTAGCGGTAATAGTATGATTGGACCCGATCGGGCAATAGTCTATTATCAAGAAAACTAAGTGTTGATACAAATAATGTCTAAAAATGTTATTTATTTTATAGTCTTTCTTCGTTTTGATGATAAAAAAAATATAAAAACATCATACGTAAAAGTTTATGTAAACAAGTTTTTAGTTGTAAAATTCCATTTCGACCCAATATCACTTCAGGTATGAATAATGATTATTAAACTTGCTCAAGTAATGATCAAAGAAATATTTTTAATACACTTTACATTTTATAAATAACTAGACATTCTTTAAAATGATACAAACTATTTAAAATAAATTCAAAATGATTTGAATAAATTCAAATTTTGAATTCAGCTTCTAGAATCTTAATCTTGATGGATTATGCAAAGATTTGCAAGTTACCACTAAAAGACAAACACCAGTTGTCCATTTGTACGGACGGTTCTCTTAAATAGGGGAAGGTTCCCTTATTGATAAGGGAATCGTCGCACCGTGGAGGAGCGGGGCTCTCCTCTCTTGCCTATAAATAGCATGCCATTTCTCACACATAAACAACCCTTTTTCCACATTTTTCTATGTACATTTTCAGTAACATTAGTTCATTTTTCTTTGATCATTACACTTGTTTAATCTCATTTAAAGTGATCTAATCCTTGATTCACTTTGAGCAACAAGTAAAGAACACAAAATATCTTCAAGATACTAGTTCTTATATTATAGTCGTAGTTGTTGTAACACTTATTACAATCATTGTGTGGATTGAGTCCATATCATCCAATCTTGTTTGTTTGTTAGATCGGGTCAGTATTTGTGTAACATTTCGTATTTTTAGGTCATTTTATGACGCTATTTTATTTTCGTCATAAAGGTCATTTTATGACGTCATTCATTTCGTCATTATTTCACTAATTATTTTTTTAGTCTCGCGCACGTTTACTTTTAAATTTTCATCACATAATTAAAATCGCGTAAGTTAAAAATCAACATTTAACGTAAACGGACACCAAACGAATTAAAGTTTTCGTCAAACAAGCAATATATTATTTTTACGAAAGTAATAATCAACTTTTTATATTTTATTTTTATTGGTTACGTTTCACGATAAATTACATTTAGGCATACCCGGAACCACCAAAACTTTTCTACGCTTCAACAAATACCCACTTTTATACCCAATACCCAAAATCTACAAAATAACATCACCAATAGGTCCATGTGGCCGGATATGTATGTGAAGATACATAGATATTCATCTACAAAACACATCTCCTAACTTTCATGGGATGTTCTCTACATATAGGAACATCTAGATATTTAGTTATTAATTCTTGCAAGACTTTCAAGTACCTTGACCAAGACTTCCCTAATTTACTCTTGATGTTCCTTGGACTAGTCTTAGGATATATAAGACATTCTCTAGTTGAAGTAAACACACATACTCATTTTCCTTAAGTGTAAAACACAAAAATACTCCTTTTGTCACCCTTATAGGCCACGGCCAACATCCATCACCATAAACCATCCATACAAAATTTATTTCTAACATTTACACACACTTCTACAACATATCTAAGATGTCCCAAGGTGATTTCAAGGATTGGTTAAACCTTTACAATTTTTGAAGCAAAAAAGTATAAGATTAGGGTTTTGGTTTGGATTAAGGTTTTCTAAGTGTGGAAGCTAGGGTTTTATTGCTAAACAAGAGTTTAGATTTTTGTTTTTATCATCATACATCATCCTAAGGTTATCTAAAACTCTTTATAACTTTACATTTATCATTTTATGTACATATATGTTCTATATAGAAAAATCACCATTAGGAAACTTTAATCATGAAAAATAAACTTACACTTGTGATCTTGATAATATGGACTCATGGAAAAAGTATAGACATTATATATGTAGGACATATGATATAAAAGGTTGTGAAAAACTTGTGGTATTTTATTAGATTGAAAAGTATATAAAAACAAGTTTATATAATTAGTTATATAAAAGATATAAAGGAGCTATTTTGGTTCATATTTTGTGACAGCCATATTGTGTTTTATAAATATAGTACGTCTCATGACGATTCCAAAAAGGTAAGAAACTCGAAAAACCGATTTATAACGAAAATGATACGATAAAAATACGATTTACGTTAATACCGGTTTTATCAAATGAACTTTATAAAACCAAGTTATGAAATACTTCTAAAATAGAATGTTTAGTATTTTTCACATATTGTACCTATTTTTAGGATTCCAAAATGATAAGAAACGTAATTTTTTAATAAATAACAAAGAAGTTACGAATTTCGCGAGTTTACGACAATAAATACTTTTATAAAACTATTTTTATAAAAGTTACTATTCATGGCAGAAACTTTTATTTTTGTAAACCTCATAAATCAATAGAACTTTCAATTACGAGAACGTGCTCGAAAGAATCGCTAAAAACGGAGCTATAACGAAGAAAATACGACATTTACGGGTTTTACGATAACTAAAACTATAAAAATAAGTTTACATCTGGTATGAACAGTAAAAAGTACTGTTCATCAGGGGACTAAAAATATGAAAATGTCAAATATTGATAACTCGTCTTAATACGAAAACGTGGACATAAGAAACGCAAGAAACGGACTTGAAACGAGAAAGTTACGCACTATTTTATAACTTGTGTACTATTTCATGAGATGAATAGTGTTGGTTCGTCATTAATAAAAAATTTTGCGAAACATTTTGGAAATACTTAAATAATATTTATATTTGTCTTAAACTTTATAAATATTATTTTACAAAGGCGATTGAACTATTTAACGATTATACGAGCTTTAATACATGGCATTTATTTATCAAATGGGATTTAATCATTATTTCACAAACACGATTAGATGGTGATGTAGCTATATAGACTTATATACGGTATTACTTATTTCATAGTACGTAGTACTTATTCGACCTGTATCTACTTAGGTGCTTTCGGATATTTCTGTGACGCGTTTTCATTCATTCACTCGACTTATTCTTCACTTCACCTCTAAGGTGAGTTCATAGTCTCGCATTTCAATCTTTTCGGAGAGTACACATAGTCTCTGCATTTCATCGTATTTCAATGTTTATAAACCCGCCGAGGAAATACACGCTCGTACATTACAAACTTGTATATTTTACTTACATACAATTACACTTTCAATACTTCTGTGGTTTCATAGCCCCACCTTTTCTCTATTAATGGTTTTCTTAAACTGCTTTTCGGGGTGAGAATACTGCACGTTTCTTATCATACATAAACTTATTGATATCTATAAGTCAGAGCGTTACATGATTATTTTTACAAGTTTGATTGTTTACTAACTTGATTTGAGACGTGAATACCTATATTTGAAACAGTGAAATTTCACAGACATGATTGTTTTAACTACTGCCACAAGTGTTTACAAAGTGTAGTGCTATCCAGGATTACTGCCAGAATATTATTGCAAAAGATTAGCCTATATCCGGAAGTCCTTCTTATCTCTAAACCCGATTAATTGCTATTGTAGACAAGCCGCGAGTGGTTGTGGATAAGATCTATTCTGATTGACAATCCCCAACCGTACTCGGTCACTACAGTTTGATCGGGTTGCGCATTTAACATTGAGAGGTGTTAGGTTTATAGGCATTCAGTCCTAATAATCTGAGTTGGGGCCCAAATCTAGTTAATAAGCTTCGGGGTCATGAGCTTAGTGCAATAATACCTGTTATATATTAAGACTTGGTGAATGTGTTTCCTTGTCTACACACTTACTTTGTTTTGGACTAAATTAGTCGAATACGTACTTATTGTCCAACCATGTCACACGTTCAATCATGGGGTCCCCCTACTCGAACCATTACTAGATTTATTCTACAATCACTAGCTTGGAATTTCGGACAGGATTTCGGAAAATAACACTTTTAAAATGTTGTAACCTACTTTTCTTCTGAAATATTTCTCAAATTTATGTTCAATACGCTTTATTTTTTTTTTTTACTTCAAACCTATGAATGCACCAACCCCCCCATTATTGTTGACAGTATAGCAAGTAACTATTATTCTAGTTACAATTTTGCTAGTGTGAATGCGATTTGGGAGCATTCGAGGTCGCGCGGGATAATATAATTTTTTGAAGGCTTAATACTTGATTACTATATTGACAAACGATTAGACAATGTTTTTCTCTAATACATTACTATAGGAAACATTGTGTAGACTCTGACATTTTACTAGAATTGAATGTGAACAATTTTATAAAACGACTCTTTGAGGTCGTTTTCTGTTACTTGTTTGCGTTTGGACTATGACACAGTAGGATTCCCTCATTAATACCATTCCGCTGTGCCCAAATTTTGGGGGTGTTACAATTTGAGCATGAAATACTTTGTGAGAGTGGTTAGTATTTGAAGTCCCTGAAATACTTGAGTGTGTGGAGTTCGCTATTTTAGTCCTTGAAAATACTAGAGTTAGGTAGGTTAGTATTTTAGTCCTGTAAAATACGGTGTAGTGTGTTGGTTAGTATATTAGGTCCTCAAAAAAATACTTAAGTAAAGGTTCGGTTTCTAACCTTAGAAAAACCGAACAACGTAGCTTAGTGTCAGAAACATTGAAGCGACTTTGTAGCCGGTGTTTCTCCGCCTTAAGGGAGCTTTGTTAGTACATATAGTGAAGTTAAACATCCTGCGTATGTGTACGGTTAGGGAGTAGAAATCTAGGGCAAAGAGGAGCTTCCAAAGCCGAACCACTCAAAGATCTAGTGTCTTGGTTTGATCTTTCCATCTCTTAATTATTATTCTCATATATCATGTCTTATGTTTAAATTGTGATTGATTGATCTCATATATAATCGAATCTAGGTGTTTATAAACAATTTAATTTAAACGGTAAACTTTTGATCGAAAAATGATACGGTTAAGCTCGATTTGATCCACGTAACACACACTAGATTTCTCTCGGCGATAGATACCACTTGTTATATGTCATGTTTGCACTATAGTATCATACGAAAGTTATAGAATTAGAGGAGATGAGCTAGAGAGTATTTTTCATCATTTTCAAAGTTTTCATTCCAAAAAGGAAAATAGAAATAGGAGGGAGAAGTGAATTATAAAATGTAAAAGACTTAAATACCTCTCCTGGATGGGTATTCATACTTATTGTTATTCCTATTCTATTTTCTTAACTTTAGTCAAACGTTGGTCAACTTTACTTAACTTTGACCAATATAGACTTTATTACAATATAATTACTAATAAAACTATAAACTATACAAATACCAATTCATTTAATAATAAACACTTTTCTTGAACCTAACAATCTCCCCCTAAGGGTTTATTATTATAGACACTTCATCGTCGGTAGAATTGGTCTTCCATTCACAAATGATTCCCACCTTGTCATCTGCTCACGATGTCTTAGACGCTTGGTTATTTCTCTTTCGTATGCTTTCATTATGTCAATGTCTAATTCACCTAGCAGATGTGGTTTCTTCCAGAACTCAGTTTGAAAGGTCCTTAGCTTTACTTCTTTCAAAACTTTTTACAACGTAGCATCACAAAATTTAACATTCTCCACCAAATACATAACCCGCTTCTCATTTTTGTTGTTTAAGTAAATCAAACCCGTATTTGGCTTGTCTACTATTGAATACGGATCATATGCTTCAATACCAGGGAATGTTAATGTTGGTGCGGTTAAGTTTACCCTGATATGGTAACTCTCTATACCCAACTGGAAATCATGAACTCTCTCCCAGATCACACAACTTCTAATGAACGTTATTAAGGAATTCAACAACTTGGTTTCACGGTAATTGACCTTTTTGTTCCGGCAGAGATAATACAAGTCTTCAATATCATTTTTGTTCAGGTACTTAAAGTCAGCTTCAGAAAAACTATCTGGCTTATCATTATCTCTTATCACAATTATTTGTACCATGGAGTCCAAACCATATAGTTGATCAGTAGTAATTCTGACAACTTCTATAATCCCGTGATTGGAGAAATAGTCTTCTCGATTGTCTCTGACTTTTCTTTGATTTTGCTTGTACACTCTCTTATGCCATGAATGTTTCCAATGTTAAATTAACAACCGTGCGTCTTCATTAGAATTCTTGAAGTCTTTTCGAACCCAACGATTCATCTTTTCTTCCATATCAGCTTCTGGAAATGGTTTTGCGTGTATCTTTTGGAGTGAAAGAATATACTTCTTTTCCTCAGTATTTCTATTCTTCAAGAAGAACATATCTTTGTTATACAAATACCTTGGAGGTTTATTTGGATTCCTTTGACGTCTATAGTAAACGAGACATTTTGGTATTGATCGTTTTATGTCCTCTTGTCTGCTTTCCCAAACTATCTGATTCTTCATAAAATTTGTTGCTTGTTCCAAATGGTAGGCGTACTCTTCAGCATTTCCAAACTAATCACTCAACATATCATTCAGTGTAGCCTCCATTCTTGCCCGATCAAAGATAGTTGGAATACGCTTATCAACATTTTGAAATTCTGTGATCAGCTCAGGTGTTTCAACTTTAAGAATCACCTCATCTTCATCAATAACTGTTTCCTCTTCCCATCAATCCCATTCCTGTTGTTGCTGTGATACATAAGATGTGGATTCTTTGGCTGATTGTTTTGATGAAGAACCTTTTGTAAACTTTACACGTTTAGATGTCTTATGTCTTTTCACTATTTTCTCCCCCTTAGGAGGGGCATCATCTTCTTGATGGTCATCATGATGTTGTGAGTGAAAATCATCATCTCTGCAAGAAGTATTAGAGGTGGAAGACTTTTCAAACTTACGTTTCAGTACATCCCACAATGCTGGATCATTAGCCTGATCTTGAAGATTGGACTTCATCTTCAAATACAATTGTTGTTAAAGATCAGCTGATGAAGTTGTATCGGTTGAAGTAGTTATGGTAGGATGAACTTGATTAACATTGGTATGTACATAATGCTAGAAAAGTTATTCTATGATCTTGGGTGTGTGGCATCAAATTCTTTGGAAATAAGAGCATGTACTTCAGACTGAAAAGCATCTTGCTCTTGAATAACGGTGTCGGCCATGGATTTTTTCAAATTTCCTTCAATCAAATCATTGGTGGCACTTTCAACAAGTTGAGGTACCATTTCATGAAGAACTTTATCAACTTTTCCATGAACTTTCCAGAATTCGTCAGTTGTTACACATTTTCATTCCATGTCCCTGATCATATATCCTTGATGACTGCACATTCTGCGAAGCTCTCCAGGAAGATTATTGTACTTGCTAGTAATACGTCTTTCCTTTTATGGATCTTTAGATGTAGTGGTAGTTGAGGGTGATACAATATCCGTCAATTCCTAAACAGTGTTCTTATCTAAAGATAAGTTTATCCTAGGAGATCTAAGTGGTGTGGGAAATGGTGTCTGCATCTTCTCAGTCCTATTCTCCAACTGCCCATCTCATGAGTTCCAACATCACCCTTCTTCTCATCTTTCTGTTCATCATCATTTACATCATCATCATCATCAATAACTTCCAGGTTTTCCTTATGGCTCCAAGGCTCTAACCTATTACCAGAAACATCAACATCATCAAGCATAGAAGCAGAAAACTTACTAGCATATGATTCTTCATCTTTTTCATCTTCGACCACCTGCTTTTGTTTGATGGTTACTTTAAGTGATTTTCTTGGTGAACTTGTTTCCCCATCACTTTGTTTTCTCTTCTTCTCCTGAGGACTAGCAGCAGTAAGGGTAGGTGTCATATAGGCTCTAGGTGTAGTCTTGTGCGTTCCTTAGGTAGAAACAACCAGTTGTGATTGATTCATTGGAATTGCTACTTTTACAAACACCGTCTCATACTCTACATAATCATCAGTGGCACAGATTTCATCAGTTAAGAATGCATCTGGTATCAGCATCCCTCGAAATAACACATTTCATGTTGAGTAAACACTCACAAATGGAATATCATCCTTGATGGAATGAGAATCCTAGTCAAGTCTTTGAGGAATGGATGGAAACTTCTTCATCAAATCAACAATTATAATCTTAGTGAAGAGAGGGTACTAGATGACATCCTTATTTTGAACATAATTAATGAAATCCCACCAGAGAAGAGCAGCATAATCAACATTTGTGTGATTGACCACAACATGAAATAGCTGAAGTATGTTGATCTTTGTTTGATCATGCCCAGATGTTCGAGTAGTCAAGCAACGACTAAACACCTTGAACATGGTCCGCCACGGTTGAGCAAGAAACTTCGTGTAGAAGGCACTCATTTTATCAACAACACCTTGATAGCCAACCGTCTGCATGAAAGATTCAATAACCTTGATGTTGACTGGTGCAATGAATGGATTATCTGGAGTTTCCACTGGCAGCTTAAGAGTATCACGAAACATATTAATAGTGTAATTTATCTCTTGACTATCCAACTTGAACTTGATAGTATCCTTAGTATCAGGCACCTTGATGAATGTCTTTCAAAATTGTTGTAAGTATACAGGTGAAACATCAACAATAGCAGTGAGAGCATAGCTCAATGGAAGATCAAGTAAAATATGTCCTACTATCTTGCATTCTGGTGAGCATAGGATACTTTGGAGCACAACGTAGTTATTACATCTCCCAATGCTTTGAAATTTGGGGCCGAGTTGAGCAGCTAGAATGATTTGTTGATCCATATGGAATACTATATGATGACATGAAGTGATTAGTGAAATGAGATCAAGTTTATGGAATATATATTTATATAACATTTTTGTCTCTTTCCACTCTGTCTGTTTTTATATGCTCTGGAATTTTTTTTGAGCATATTCTGATCATTTTCTTTCTCATGTGTCAATTTTTGCTTTTTCGGGCACATGCCATACGCTTTATTCATCTTTTTCGTTTGATATTATTTTGTATGCTCTGACAATTCTTTTTCGGGCATACTTAGAATTGCTTTTTCGCGTATGGATTTTATCTCTCTTTCTATTTTGAGTTTCCTCACCAAAAAGCATTTGTGAAATTATACTCTTTCAAGAATAATAAAGATATACTTTGATTTTGAAAATACCAATTTGGTAAAAACACAAGTAGTGACAACCATTGATGTTTAAGAAATCCAAGAGTATAACTTTATTTCTCATAAAAAACTTTTTAGTAAAAGAGTACCACTTTCTGACACATAGATACAACTTTTTGATAGAAATTTGAGATAACATTTTCAAAATCACAAGTTTGTCAAAGATGTTTGAAAAAATATGATCAAATAACCAAATTAATGTAACAAAAATTGGATGGTCACTAAGCCACTCACTCCTCATTATGTTCAGTGCAGAAAACGGCCGAAACCGGACATAAATTAGACCATTTACCCAGTTAAGTACAATAGTCAGTCATAAACCATTTTTGAACAGTTTTTGAAACATTCTTGTCAAAAATTTGAAATTTGCCTTTGTTGAAACATAAGAATCTATTATCACAAACAGTTGAATCACCATGTTCATTCATTTTTCCTCAAATCATTTGAAAAATTTATCACTGAACGAAAAATTTAGCTATGAAAAACATATTCTTATATACGATATTTGGATGGTCAGTAGATTGCTCAATTTTTATCTTGTTAAATTCAGGAAACGGTCGTAACCGGACACAATCTTCACCATTTGGCCCATCTATCAATATAGAAATATGAATTTATAACTAAATTTTTCATTGGTTTTTGTAAAATGCCATTTTATTTAGCAATTAAGCCCACTTGAGTATCCGTAAAAACATTTAGTCTAATAAAGAAGTTTTTTGAAACCCAATTATAGATAACTGAAACCTAAAGTATTAGCCCATTTAAAATTTATGAAACCCATTTTTCAGCCCAATAAGCCTGTTATGAAACCCATTGAAAAGCCCAATAACCATTTACGAAACCCTTTGAAAAGGTATTTACAAAACCATTCATTTTTTTGTAAAATATGCTTAGCAAGTCAAGTGATAAACTGAAGAACTTGTCATAAATTTAAGCCTAGAATTATCACCTTATTCACATTTTAAGACCAGTTAATTGTCAAAAAGCTCAGTTTCATTTTTACGAAAACATCATGGTTACGAAACCTCTTAATTATTAATCCATTCATGGTGTTTTCAATGATCTACCAGCACAAATCATTATTCAAGACACTAAAGAACATTTCACCTCAATCAATTTCTCACTACAAACACTTTCATTTTTTACGAAACCCTAGATCTATACGAAACCTATGTAACAATAAATTAAAGCATTTAATCACAAAAGAAATCGAATAGAATCTTGTTCCTTACGTTTGTTAACCACTGAGAATTGAAAGAACGATTTGGATCGTTGGTTTTCAAAGTTACGAAAGCTCAAAGTTACAAAAAATTTACGAAAGCTATTACTGTGTACGTACGAAAGTAATAGGTTATGTATGCCATGTTCCTTTTATACTTACGAAAATAACTTTTCGTGTTTGACATTTTTAGTCCCTTTACTTACTTTTTAAACATTGATAGCCCATACGAAAATAACTTTTGCATTTTGGCATTTTGAGTCCTTCTATTTACTTTCGTAGACATTAATAGCCCCAAAAAATTTCATAACTCCCCCTTGGAGTTAGACCTATTTTCACAATAAACCTTTTGAATTATTTTGCAGTTAAGTTCTTATTTTTTGTCACAAAAAAATTTCATAACCCCCCCTGAACAAATATCCATTTGAAATTTATTTCTTTTTTATAAAGGTTTTGTTCAAAAAGAAGTTATTTTTGCTTTTGAGAACACATTTTTAATTTTCTGATGACGAAGTGATTGAAAAACTTATAACTCCCACTCAATAAAATATCTAATTAAAGAACTTATCGAGAGATAGTTAATTTTGCAGTTTTAAAAACATTTGAGAAGATTTTGAAAATCAAGAATTTCGTAACCCACCCTTGAATAAATGTCTAATTAAAGAACTTATTCAAGAGATTGTTAATTATTTTTTTATTATTTTTTTCCACACTTGAATTTTTCATAATTGATGATTTTTAAAAGATGTTTTTAAAGAAATCCTCATTTTGTGAATAGATTATGATTACAAACCACATATTTTAACAGTGAAAGATCATTTTATGAATGATTTACTCCCCCTCAGTTCATGATACATTGTTTATTGATGACATCAAATAACGTCACTTTTATAGCATCATTTATCCCATGTAAATAACCTATTTTGTATAATTATTGCAAGAATTATTACTTAATCGTTTATATTTGAGATTTACAGTAATTATGGAGTACTTGGTGAAGATTAGCAAAAAGGCACGCATTCTGGAGCTTAAACGAAGACATTTGAAGATTAATGTTCTGACATCCTATACGCCGTATCCATCAAGGAAGATACGGCGTATCTGTCCCTGCACTTCATAAGAAACCACGAAGATACAAAGTCCAGTACGCCGTATTCAGGAGAACTCTATACGTCACATTCAATATAAAGTAATAAAATATTTTGGAAGATATCGAACTTGGTCCCTACCCCAAGAAACCTCCGATACGCCGTATCCAAATATCTCGATACGCCATATCGACCAAATTCCAAATAGTATAAATAGAAAACCTAAAAACGGGTTTTCAGTATGCTTGATCATATTTTCAATACCTTAACCACAAAATTTGATTTTCAAAAGAGCAGAAGAGGTCAAGCAAAGCTACTAATTCCATAGGAAACACCTTGTAATATCCTATACTCTTGTAATTGTTCCATTTTTGGTATCATTCGTTTAACTCGGTTAGTTTACCTTGGTTGAATTATTACTTTTGTATTGCTTACAATGATTAAGGGCTAATACTCGTGGGTATTAGCCATGATTATGAAGATTTACATGTTTGGTTTGTTTATATCGAATGCTTAATTTATCGTTGATTGCTGATTATGTTTATCAATTCATACTTGTTTACGTGCTTTTGTATGCAACCTATCATTCAACTGGATCTAGTGATACCGACCAAGTTAGCTAGATGCTGGGATGGCTCTCCATATAGTGATTTATATATCTAGATCAATAGGACCACAATTAATGCCATATCTTTACCTTTGGTATATGTAAACAAGTTGGACTAGCAGGTGACCTAGGATCAACAAATAACGTACTGATTCCTTTAGTAAAGACTTGAACAGTGGACTACTAGAATATAAATTGCCATTAAGCAATAAGTGGGTAAAGTCTCTATGAGCTAGGGTTTAATAAGATCACCATTATTAATCACCTAAGATAGATTATAATTAGCAAATAGGATGCTTTATGCGAATACGTTTAATTGTGACATAATTCTACATGTCTAGGTTTTAGGAAGAAGTCCCGCCTAAATCTTGGAATGATATGCCGCCTCGAGATAAGCACTCATTGCACTAAATAAACAAACCAACGTTTTAATTGGATTAATCATGGTTAATGCAATTTTCTTATATTTTGCTAGACCGCTCTTCTATCTTTTGTCTGTCTGCTTGTGTGTGTTATTGTGTCTTAAATTGATCTAAGTTACCACAAAACCTGTGCCAGTCTCTCAGGTTGAAAACCCTCCTTTATCCGTTATAATTAAGATTAACATAGGTTTAACATAGAATAGAATTAACATAGTTTAGTTAACCAAAATATTGATAAAATAAAAGATTAGTTCTCGCTCTTAGTGATCGAGACCCTACTTACCACGAAACTCCATATGATCGGGTACACTGCCCGTTAAAGTATTGTTTTAGGTAAAGTCGACAAAATATAAATTTAAAACTTGAAAACATAAATAAAACCTACACGACAACACAATCAAGTTTTTGGCGCCGCTGCCGGAGAATGAAATTTTAATCTTGAATTTTATTTAATATTTTGGTTTTTAACACTAGATTAACTTAACCCCTAGGATTAGTGTAATTTAGATTAATTAGTGTAAATTAGATTAGTTTAGTTTTCTGTGTGTTTCCTTCCTTGTTTGTTTTTTCGTATTTGTTTTTGTTTCTGTGTTACAATTTCAGTCAAGGTTTATGATGGATGATCCAAACATCACTATGGAGGAATACATCAAACTTCAAGCTGAAAAGGCTAAAAGACGTGGACGGACGTTTAATTAAGAAACTGCTACATACGGTAAGTCTTATTGCGATGATCTTGATTTTTCACAGATTTTGAAGCAGATTACCCGGCTATCGTCTACAATGATGCATTGACATCAAATGAGAACATTCCTTCTAAACCACCTGTAAGTATTTACAATGCGATTAAAGCTGACATTGATTTTAGTATATCATTTTCTGATTCCGACGACGAAGATTATACTTTTATATGCGACAAGGATTTGTTTTCTTATAAATTAATTCCTTTCAATGAATTAAGACCGGAACCAGTAAACGAACATGTTGAAATCAATATTGAATTGTGTTCGGAAAACGTTGATATCAAACCAATGGATAGTGTTGTTTGCATAAGCAATGACATCACTCCCATTGAATTTGATAAAAACATAGAGACAAATCACGACGATAAAAGCAAACCATCAAAAACAAGTAAATTCATTTTGATCGTCGAAGTGATAAGTCGGATATGTTTTCACGAGGGGAAGCCATTGCTTTTCATAATTAAAAATCTCTATGTGCCATTTGGCATTCCCTTCGACCCCAAGCGGTTTTATAAGGATGGTCTTTATACTATGAATTGCGGAGGCCAATGTACGTTTTTCTTTACTTGGTTAAAACTAGGAAAAATTGGTCTCCTAGATTGAATACAGCGTATTTGCTGAACACTTATACGCCATATCCACTGTTTTTAACCAAAGTTGACTTAGTCAACAACTTTGCCCAATACGGCGCATTGGACAAATCCCAAGAATTTTGATTCTTTTGAGTAAATTGGCTTGGATATCTTTGGAGTTATTTGAATTTTTCTCAATTTCATTTTTTAACAACTAATTTTTCTGTTTTTCAATAGAAATCAACACACAATCTCGAATTTCTCGAGTCAAGGATACTTCCAAAAGTCGATCGATTTCGTTAAATATTGTCTTTTGGTGATTTTTCCTCAACTTTATGTTCCATTGATTCAAAAATATTTAACATTTCATGTACTTCTTCAATAAGTTCGTGTTGAAGTTCTTTCAAAGTCTTTGTCAAAGATTCTGGCATCGAAATTAAATGTCAGTGATTTATACCAACTGCACTCTATTAGAAGAATTGTTGGAACGTCAGACATCCATCTTCTTTTTCTAATTATTTTTCTGAACAAAGTGACATAAATTCGATCCTTATTGCCATGATTGCTAAATCTATATTTTTTCAACAACATTTTTAAACAATTTACTTGCTTTGTTGGAATTTTTTGAATGTGTAAAATCCGGCATGGCTTCTTTTGTCATCAGAATCATTAGAAATTAGAAGTAGAAGGAATAGAAAAATATGTTGTTCAAGCAGTACAGGTTCTTTTTTTAGGAACAAAATTGTTTCTTAAGAGAATTTAATTTTCCACAATCCGGCGATCATTGTGTTTGTATCATTGTTCGCAATCGACTTTATCCGCCGTTCTCTATAGTTTCCTCATTAATAAGGTGAATCAATTTTTAAGGGCTAGTGCTTTGAAGCATTTCACCATGATTTCATTTTTGGTTATGCCTGCAATGGATTTGTTGAGGTTCTGGATTTTGATAACCTATAACCAACTTTTAGAATAAATGTGCATAAACTTTATCATGTGTCTTTGTCCCAAGCTGATGCTGGAAGTGGTGTTTAAATTTGAGTTTAAATTGATTGACCCATTTTATAAGCAATTTGATCATGAGAACTCAGTTTCTCCTCGAGATCAACAATATCTTCAAGATATCGATTTTCTCGTTCTTTGAAAGCCTTTTTAGCTAACTGAGTTTCATGTTGAATTATTATCTTTTCATTTTCGATTTTGAAAAAATCACTTTCAATTTTATTTTTTTCTTTCAAAATTCTCTCAATGGTGTCTTTATCAGCACGTATTTCACGTTTCAACTCATCACATGTTTCTTTATATTTTGAACATTGAACCATCTTTGACTCAAATGTTTTGACTCGTTCCTTACACGTCTTAAGCTCCTTTTGTAGCAACTATTTTTGCTTTTTAAGCACATTGTTTACTCGTTTTTTATTTTCAATTTCTCTTTGAACATTGTATGCCATAATTAACATTATGATATTGATCATGAGCATTTGAATCATGTTCAACCGATCCACCATTATTTTCCACATAAGGATCATCAAATATGATATTAGAATCAGTTTGATCATCTTCATATGTGTTAACAACAGTTTTACGTTTCCCATGATTCTTGTGTTCATGAACCCCTTTGGGTATCATTTTGTTTGAAGCATTTACCTCACTGACAGCCTTGCATCATAGTTTGGCTCAGTCACAACATTGTCATTAGCTAATTGAATTCGTGCCATCATGATTACTGCATCAGTTAGCTCTTCCAATTTTTCATCTCCATAAGAATTATCGAGCATGAAACTATTTTCTTCATCCTTGAGGTTGCTTCCGGCTTCATCTTTCATGGCTAACAACATTTGTTCTCTAAAATATTTTGCATCACGAACTCTTGGTTTTTGACAATTACGAGCATAGTGGCATTTTTCATTGCAATTATGACACTGAACATTTGCCTTTCTCGGATTTGACTTAGTTCGTGGAACACGCTGAACAATCTGATTACTTTCATCATTCTGAGTTAACCCATTTCCTGCATTAACTGCTTGATTCCTGTTTTGTCTCCCTACATTCTTGTTACCATTTCCACCATATCCTGCATTCTTGGTTTGTATGTCAATTCTACCATCCTGAATCACAGCTTGATTCCTTGTGTTTGATAAAGTACAAAGACGATTATTGGGAGGTGTAGAGAACTTCTGAGTGATTGTACGAGCTAATAACATCATTGCGGTTGTAAGCTTGTCTTCTTGAGAATCCCCTTGTAACTCCCCTTGATAATATTCTTTATAATCAAAAACTGATGAATGATGTATGACATAGTATGGTTGTGGTGAATGTGAATAACAAGGACTTGCATGAGACTGTGACGAAGAATAATTTGAATGAGCAATTAGGGCTAATGGGTCATGATTCCTGGTAGCTCTCTTTGGTTTGGATGCTTGAACATGTGGTTCGAATTTCACTAAGGAATCATACAATTGATCATATGAAATTGTATCTCCAATTTGGTTATGACGAACCATGGTAACATATTTGCTTCACTCGGGTTGCAATCAATTAAGAAACTTAGTGTTGATTGATACTAGAATAAGACGAACATTATTACGGTCCATAAATATTCACAAGCGTTGTCAATCTTTCGTACACAGATTCTAGTGATTCTCCTTCCTTTGCTGCAAATTTGTCAAACTCATCCATGAGCCGTGAGTGTCTTACGTGATTAGTAACGCCAGAACCATATATCAACCTTTTAATTCGTTCCCACATTTCCTGAGCAGTTTTACATGCATCCACTAATATGTAGATATCATTAGGTATTGCTTGAAGAAGATAATTCATGACTCTCACATCAGCAATGTATTACTTCTTGTTTATCTCAGTCATTTTGGACAGTGGTTCAATTATCTGGACCAGGAATCATTAGCCTCACATAAGGTCCTTTTTCAATTGAACGCCACATCCGCTCCCCCTCTTCAAGCTTATTATCCAGAAACCTTCTGAACCTACTCTCCCATGGAATAAAATTCCCTTTCTCAAGAATTGGAGGTCTTTTATTAGCTCCTGAGTCAGCTAGAGTTTGTTGATTTGAAGCAGACATGTTATATCGAATGATTACAATGAAAACTTGGATCGTTTTAGAGATAAAGTCTTGTAATCATGAAATCAACGAGCAATAACAACTTTGTTTTGTATCACAACACTTTGAATGATGTAACCTTGAAGATATGAAACCTTGATTTGTTTTCAAAGTCTAAGTAACAAGAAGCTTTTATACGAAAGCTTAATTTTCAAAAATTAAAAGATACGAAACCCAAAGTCCGAGTTACGAAACCTATGAAACAATGTTACGAAACCCAACATCTGTGTTACGAAACATCTGAAACAGTGTTACGAAACCCAAAATCTGTGTTATGAAACCTCTTACACTGAGATACGAAACCTTCCAATATGAAAACTGAATTACAAAACCTTCAATTAGGAAAGTTGTGTTACGAAACCTCTGATTACGAAACCAAGTCTTACGAAACCTTCCGTTGTGAAATTGTGTTATGAAACCTTTCATATGAAACCTTTGTTATGAAAGCTTGAAGTACGAAACCAAAACCAATCTCTTGATACGAAACCTCCAGTTACGAAACCACAGATATACGAAAGCTCTACAATTTACGAAACCAAACGGTTACCGAAAGCTCCAATATATGAAACCACCTTTCGTAAATTCCAATTTTCTTTCACTTTCGTAAATTCCAAGAAACCTCCTACTTTCGTAAATTCTTAGCTACGAAACTAATAAGAAACCTATCAATTTGATTTTTAAGCAGATTAAAGTGATAATATCAATTTATCTTTTCAAATTGATTGAGTTCTATGTTACAAAAGCTATTGACAGTTTTACGAAAGCTAAGAAACACTTACGTATGGCAGTTACCGAAAGCTCAACTAAGATATAAAAGCTCAAAAACTTTTTTACGAAAGTCATTTCCCACCTAAAAACAGTTACCGAAACCTATATCCTAAATTACGAAAGCTATCAAATTCATATTTTGTCGATCAAATTCAAATCTAAGCAAGTATTTTCGTAAACTAGTTATTAAACCTACAATTGGATGATTACATAAGTTATATTTCGGCGTTTTAATATCAAAAACTCATCAAATCGCAAATCTAACACTTAGCGCCAACGAAACCTACAACTCTCTTCGTTACGAAAGCTGCTTGATCGAAAAATGATACGGTTAAGCTCGATTTGATCCACGAAACACACACTAGATCTCTCCCGGTGATAGATACCACTTGTTATATGTCATGTTTGCACTATAGTATCATATGAAAGTTATAGAATTAAAAGAGATGAGCTAGATAGTATTTTTCATCATTTTTAAAGTTTTCATTCCAAAAGGGAAAATAAATTGGGAGGGAGAAGTGAATTACAAAATGTAAGAGACTTGTATAAATACCCCTCCTAGATGGGTATTTATACTTATTGTTATTCCTATTCTATTTTCTTAACTTTAGTCAAACCTTGGTCAACTTTACTTAACTTTGACCAAGATAGACTTTATTACAATATAATTACTAATAAAACTATAAACTATACAAAGACTAATTCATTTAATAATAAACATTTTTCTTGAACCTAACAGATCAGTTGATAGACTTAATAACAATTAACTATTAGAGGGATGTGTAGAATCATAGAAGGGGGCCAATAGGTCTTTTTGACTTCTTCAAAGTTTACAAAACTTCAAGTATCAAAGAACCAAAGTGGCGTAACAATCTACTTAACAACACAACCAATAAGTAGAGGCAGAGATAGATAGACACCATGATATATACTGGTTCGGGATGGGGGGTTTATATCATCCGTACGTACAATTGCGAATCCACGACACCGATATTATTACACTAGTATAATCCTTATGGTGGACTACAAACCGTTACAACTTGAATCCATGGATATGCACTAAACTCGACGCTCACTAAGTAGAGTGATCAATCGTTCACATTAAGCTTTAAATTTATAAACAAGAATTACCGGTTTAACTAGGAACACATTCGGGCAAGTATAATCCTAGTCATGTGTAGTTAGGGATTGGTAAGTTAAGGTCGTCCCAAGAGACTTGGTTGCACTCAAGTGTCGTTTGTTTGTTTAAGCAAGTAACAAGGCGGTGGTTATGATTGCCACAGATCAAACCACCTAGAAATGCAATAAGAGAACAACCACACAAAGAACATACATGTTTGGATAAATGATCACATAGATATTAGGATGTTTAGTTTGGAAAACATATTATCATTGATAATCCTTTCGACCTATAAAACCAATAACAATAGTTTAGTGTTTTATAAGTCATTTATACATAAGTCTCAATCAGATGGTTATGTCATGAGCCTTATGCCTAAACCAATAACAATAAAGAATCCTTTCGACCTATAGACTTTGATGTTATCGATTGTTACGTTCCATTTACTTGAAAGATGATTAGAACAACATATTCAAAAGACTCCTTTCGACATTAGTCTAAATTAAACCTTCACTGGCTATGTTTATTAATTCTCTTGCACAATCGTCATAAAGCACAAGACCGAATTATTTGCTGATTAATGAATTAAAATCAACCACTATTAAGAATCCTTTCGACCTATAGACTCAACAATGATTAACCAAAGTAATAAACAAGAACAAATTTGAATCTAACCGAATATGATATTTTCATCATAATCCGAACAAACACTAATAAAATCCAAACATCCCTTTATCACAAGTTTTCATATGAACCAAACAAGTATAACACATCATTCATAATATCAACCAAATCACAAAACACACGAATCACCACAAACATGAACATAAACATGATTGAATATTAAAGAAGAAGTTACCAAACATTAGAGTTCAAAGTACCAAAGGATAGACATCCAACCAAAGTATCCCAATGATTCTAACCAAAAGAAACAACCAAAATACAATTCATCCTACCCAAAACCTTCATGGAAATCAACCTCATGTTGTGAGTATATATCCTTGGGGTGTTTGGTAACAAGGATTGTTTAAGATTAGATTGTTTATGGATCTTGAATTTCTTCTCTAACTCGTTCACGAATTATGGCTTATATGTGGCGACCAAACCACCCCCAACACCTCTGGAAAAAGGGTGGGGGTGGTAGGAGAGAGTGGTGTGTGTTGTGGAAAAGGTTGGTTAAGAAAAGTATGAGACATGTATATGAATGATGGCCCCAATGGCTGTTTATATACTTGAGACACTCCTTGGCCTCCAAGATTCATAAAAGTTCCAGAAATAAGAGTTATCATAAGTACATGATCAGACTAGGATGAGTTGGCATATTAAAATCTTCATTAGAATGACTTTGGGAGGTCAGGTGCATCCAGTCGGGCGGCTCCTCGGCCAGGTCATTCGGCCAGATGGACTTTGGCTGGAAAAATGATTATGGCCGTCCGGTTGCGAGCTCGAGTCGTCCGGTTAGATCATTTTTGGCCAAAGTAGTCTAAACGAAAGTTTTAGCTCTTCCTTTTACGGACGCGTGAGCTGTTGAATCAAGTCAATCCAGTTTGTTTGCTCAAGTTATGGCCAAAATGGTGAAGGTGTGTCGGGAATAACAATACTTCCAATATTTCTTTGTTTTAGCTTCTTTTGTTCTTTTCTTTCTCATTTCCCGTCTTTTGCTTTATTCTCGAGTCTTTGGACCACTAACTTGATAAATTTATCTTCACGGATATACTCTACGAGACTTGTAATTTTTGGGAATTCTTCGTACATGCATAACTCTTTGTTTATTTATCATTCCTTCGTCTTTTCTTCACTTTCCTTGATTTTGGCTAACTAAGAACACAAGATACAACTTTGTACGAATATGAGCTACAAAGTTCGTTAGCTTAACCAAATAGCATGTACAAAAAACCATGATAATGCTACTAAAAATTCAATTTGAGCGTTATCAAATCCCCTCACACTTAAACTTTGCTTGCCCTTAAGCAAATCTAGGAAAAGAAATTTCAAAAGAAAATACCTAAATGACAAAATAAGGATATTTTTTTTGAGAATATCGATAATATTTTTGGTTTTTTATAAATAAGCATAAAAGGCGCAAAAACCCCTCCCCACTTAAGGGTTTTCTTGTCCTCAAGCAAATTAAAGAAAAATAAAATCTACATGGTGCTAAAAAATGATTAGAAAAATGCGATGCAAATCTACCAAGTAAAAGTATGAGATAAGATTCATCGTTTTAAGCTTTTGGTGAAAAACCGAGATGTTTGACAATACCTAAAGGTTCTTGCTTGATTAACATTTCTAAGCACCTCACGAAAAAGGAATGAAGTATAATATATTCAACACTCATTTATTTAGGTGGTGGAGTATATAAGAGAAATCAAACTCATAGCTCAGTTATTCTTTCTTGGACTTCAAATTTCTCAAAGTTCCAGAGGCATCTTTCTTAACCAATCCAAATATGCTCTTGAAATAATTAAAAAATACGGAATGGAATCTTGTGACCTGGTTGATACTCCCATGGTGGAGAAATCCAAACTGGATTGAGATCCACAAGGGAAAGAAGTTGTTCCTACACGTTATCGTGGAATTATTGGCTCCCTTATATATCTAACAGCCAGTAGTCCAGACCTTGTATTTGTTGTATGCATGTGTGCCTGGTATCAGGCTAAGCCTACCGAAAAGCACTTACATGCAGTTAAGCGAATCTTTTGATACCTAAGAGGAACCATTAATATAGGTTTGTGGTATTCAAAGGATTCCTGTATTGCACTAACAGCTTTGCAAACGCTGATCATGCTGGTTGCCAAGATACCAAAAGAAGTACATATGGAAGTATGCAGCTATTGGGTGACAGATTAGTAAGTTGGTCATCTAAGAAATTGAAAAGCATAACCATATCCGGTACAGAAGCTGAATACACCGCCCTATCTAGATGTTGTGCTCAAATCCTTTGGATGAGAACACATCTGACAAACTATGGCCTTGGATTCAACAAAATTCCTCTGTACTGCGATAACAAAAGTGCCATTGCTTTATGCTATAACAACGTTCAACATTCAAGATCCAATCATATTGACATCATATACCATTTCATCAAGGAGCAAGTAGAAAATGGTGTGGTTGAGCTATACTTCGTCAGAACAGAATATCAGCTGGCAGACATTTTTACCAAAGCATTGGGACGAGAAAGACTTGAATTTCTTATCAACAAGCTTGGAATGAGAAGTATGCCTCCTGAAACTCTGAAATGACTGACATAAGAAGTAGAAGAGTAATGGTGGAATCTCTTCTTGTATCCTATGTAAAAATTTAAAAATATAAAAACTCAAAAAGATTTTTTGTTTTTATATAATTTTTACATAAAGAAAATACAAAAAATATAAAACCAAAAAATCAAATAGAAAAATATAAAATCAAAAAATACCAAAAATATGTTGTTCATGACATGTATTCTGGAATCGATAATATTTACGGCCTTAGAAATGTCACTTAAAAAATGACACGGAGATGTAAATAAAGTTCGAGCAAAAGTTCTAAATATTTTTCAAAACATGTCAATGGCTTGCAGTTATTTCAGACTAGAACCCGGTCTTCATCTTAAAGGCAAGTATATCGTCAAAAAGATAACTTGACTTCTCAACGGGAAATTCAATTTTCTCGGGCATGATCTACTTTATGATCATGTAAAGGCTTGTGTATACTTTACTACACAACCCGGGTTGTCTCTCAGAATACGTGTACGTGTCAGTGAATTTATTCTTCTAAAGAAGAGAAATCTTCTTTCATAATTGGTAAAACATGTTATTAAATTCAGAATCAGTTTACGACATAACAAACAGTTCTCAAGAAGTTTCGACCACTCGAACAAATACAATAGATCTTTAAATAGAATACGGGTCTTTGTTCGAGGGGGAAGGTGTTTTTGGAATTATCTTTAACAAGTCAGGAAAATTATTCGGAATTTTTTTAACTTAACGGATAATAATTTAAGGGGGAGTTAATTTACTTTAACTCCAAGGGCTTAAGTTGTCCTAAGTTAATAACTTTAGGGGCTTAAATATAATTTCAAGGTTAGTGGCTTAGGCTTAAAACTATATACGACCAATATTGCCAACACCCCATAGTTTTGAAAGGCTTAGGATTGTTTGGAAATAATTACATAGTTTTAGAAGCCTTGAAGTTAAAGATATGTTTCTGATTTAATAAATGGTTCCCCGACCGGTTCATCATTGAGTTTATTCTTGAAGAAGTAGTAAAATTTGATAAAAGAGGTTCGCATAGGTATGATGACTCCTTTAGATAGTCAGTATCTTGCTAGAAGAAATGTGTACATTCGAAACTTATTTGACTTAGGTGTTATTATTTCGACTACTTAGAAGGTTAATTGTTTACATCTGGGACTTAGTTGACTTTGGTGTTACAATTTATATCATCACTATCCTGGAGAACGCTTTGAATCTACTCAAGAAAGGATTGCGGGTTCGAGGGGAAGCTAAGAAAGCTTCTAAGAGGAGAATGATGAGACTGACCACAGATTGCTACTTCGGACAGAGTGACAATGTCGATCGCTCTCGGTTTTGTAAGTTTTAGGTCATGTCTCATAAATCATCTTGTATACATGTAGTGTAACTTCATAAATATATAGTGTTCGGGTACAATTTTTCAAGAATTTTTTAATAAATTCAAAATCTTTCATAATTGTGTACTCAACACTATATCATTCTCTCGAAAAATTAAAGGGGAGCTAAGGAAATTGTTCCAAGGAAATCATGCTATTAACATTTTTCTCCCCAATGTTTTTCAAATCTCAAATAGCCATTTTACTCCATTGATATCAAAAAAATCATATGGTATGCTATTTTTGAGGGGGAGAAAATTGGACTAAAATGTAAAGTGATCAGTAAAGACTCAAGTGCGGACTCCTCCCTCACCATGCTAAACAATTTCGGTTATCGATGCATGTGTTGAGGGGGAACATTTCTAAAAAGTAGAACTATCGAGGTATAAATGTTTTGATATTTATTGCAAGTACCTTGATTGAGTTTTCCAAATGGTTTTAAGGCAATGAGAACAATACCCAAAGACCGACCATGTACTTACTTTTATCGGAGTTATAAGGTGGTTAAGTATAGGTATTCGTTCCCATGATCCAGCCAGAACCGGAGGGATCTACCCAGGGACATTCCATTAGATAGAATAGAAGTCCTTAGGTATGATACTTGTTATTCATACACTGTGAAAACAAGAAATATCTAAGATTCCTACGCATTATCTTTGTGATATTGCCAGAACATCAGAGTGATACTAAGTATTCACAATAACGATGGAAATCCTTCCAGAGCCAACATCAAACAAGCTTTGTGGTAGGTGACTTGTGAGATCCTATATGGATCAAACTTGTGACACTGGATATCGATTCGGTCCAGACTAAGAATTGACGACTCAGTCAGTGAGACAGTAACTCACAGATTCACTCTTACCGTGTTGTTTGCTTTGAGACGCTAGGGTAACAAGAACGGCTAGTGCAGCTGCGAAACCCTGTCAAGGAGATTCTTTTGAATTCTACCTGATCACATGTAGTATATATACTGATTAACAGGGAACCGTGGTTATTTCAACCAAAACAAAGTGACAACGACACTTTCGTTTAAATCTGTTGATTATCACTAACATAAACCTGCAAGTATTCCCGATGGTGGCAGCAGCTAGTCCAAGACGAGTTAGATTCATAGCCACATGCTCATACTCGACCAACATATGTAAAGACATTATGAAAGCTCAACTACATGTTTCAAAAGACTTCTGTTACTCTGATACTCCATGTCTTCCTTGAAGTCACAAAGTGTTATAGTTGAAGAATTTCAAGAAAGATGGTTATACAAGCTTTCAAGATGAAGAAAGGTATGCGCATGTTGGTCCGAAGGTCACAAGATCACAAGAAGGCGAAGTATTACAAGATAATCAAGTGATGATGCATGATTTATGATCTTAAAAAGTTTAATATCAAGTGATAAAGGCTCAAGATCACGAGACTATCAAGCATGAAGGAACAAGTTCAAGCTTAAAGATCAAAGAACACTACATATGATGCAAGATAAAGAACAAGATTCAAGACTATGAGCAAGATAGAAGAACATTCATAGAATGCTAAGCTTAAGATATTTATAATCTGAAGTGACCTCCCCTAGGGGGAGATTGTTAGAAATCCAAAAAGGATCGATCACTCTTAGATGTCGTGTCTTAGCTCATAGTCTATAATATGTAATAGTTAGGAAGCTAACCGGGCTGACTTATAGAAAGCCCAAGGAAAGCTCGGCATAGCTCATACCTTGTAGGTATTTAAACCCTCTCCACACATGGAGATGGTATTGGTTGAATACATTTTCTCATTTCGTGTGAGTATTTTTGAGTGTGTTCTCCCATTCCTCTCTCTCTAACATATTTCTTTCTCTCTTTAGACAAGTGTGCGTTTGAAATAAACTAGGAAGCTATAATTGGCATCAGAGCCAGGTTTTTGAAACAAATCTAGCACAAATACACATAAATTAGAGAGAAGAGATGAGAAAAGGATAGATAGTGGATATGTTTGGATATTTCCTTGAATATTCTCTTATACATTTGATAAAACACACACTCACACACCCTCTTTATGTGTAGAGAGGGTTACTTAAACATCCTTGGCCGGCCATGGACCTTCTTATGGGCTTTTATGGACCGGGCCTTGTACTATTACATAGCCTAAGCCTAACACATTTATCCATAGGACTGACTATTACACGCTTAATATCGTCTAACTATTACAATGCTTGTGAGATCGATAACGATCGTCACGTCGCTAAAAACTGAATTTCTAACAATCTTCCCCTAAGGGACGATCGTTGAGATCTCATAAATGATCAACACTTTTTGCATTTCTAACAATCTCCCCCTAAGGGGTGATCATAGAGATATCGCTTTGTGACCTTGATCTTTGATCTTTGAAGCTTCATGTCTTGATCTTGAGTCTTTCTCGTGTAATAGTTCTGCTAGCTCCTATTGTTCCAATCATGCACTTGTGATCTTGATCTTGATCTTTTCTTTATCTTTTTCTTTGTATTTTGACTTTACCTTTGAGATCTTTCATCATTACTTGCTCATCTTTGTAATACTTTGTTTTCTTACAATCTTGTATCTTTGGACCAATATGCTCACACTTTATATCATCTTGAAAGCTATCAAACAATCTCCCTTGACAATCTTTGTCTTGATAATCTTGATATCTTTAAAGAAGATGTTGAATATCAGAGTAGCAGAAGTCTTTATCTTGAGCTTTCTTGATTACACGAATCTTTAAGTCTTGAGTATGAGCATGTGGTTATGAATCTGACTCAGCTAGAATGAGATAACACCACCATTTTATAAACTTGAAATTAAGGTTAGTAATAAGCACAGTTATAGATGAATATGGTTTTGTCATTCGTCAATATTGGGTGGCGTTAACCTTCAGTTCCGTGAGGACCAACCTGTAATCAGGTAGATTCAATTAAGAAGAATCTCCTTGACAGGATTTCCAGCTCAAATTGTTGGATCATCTAACACATAAGCATTAGATTCACCGTACTTGCTTGTTCTCATTACCAGAACGTCTCAAAGCAGACAGCACGATAAGAGTGAATCAGTTAGTTACTATCTTACCAATTGAGTCGTCATTCATAAACTAGACCAAATCGATATCTAGTTGACACTGGTTTGATCCTTATAGGATCTCATAAGTCACCTACCGCAGTGTTGTTTGACGTTAACACTGGAAGGATTTCCATTCGTCACTGTGAAATGCTAAAGAGCACCACTCTAAATGTTCTAGCAAGATTTGATGATAATGCATAGGATTCTTTGTTACAACTTGTGTTCTTTATTGTGAACGACAAGTGTATTTTGGAATTGTGTCATAACAAGATTTGTAATTTGATCTATATTCGCTCTAGACTCAATAAGTGCATTTTAGTTTTAGTGATCGGAGGCTGGAGCTGACTGCCACCTTTTCAATACCAACTAACTTGGAGTGAGAAAGTCGATAGATTACATGTTTATATCCGTGAGAAATGAAACAAGAATCTTTTGAGAGACCTTGAATGGCTAGGAAGGGTTGTGCATTGCATCACTGGGTCCATGATGTTTATATTTAATACCAGAAATCATCTTTGTGATTCTGATAGCATATATATTGACCCGGTTTCTGCCTTAAGTTGTATGGAGGGCTTATTTCTTTTCACCCTTTATCCATACATTTCTTTTTCATTCTTCAACCCCTTCAATATTTACCAAGATGTCATTACTAGCACCTTGTTGTGATTGTTTTAGTGCTAACTCATGCCTTAGTCAAAAATATTCCCATTTTTCATTCAACTCCATCTTTCCCAAGGACTTCTAGTTCTATCTAATGGAATGTCCTTGGGTAGATCCCTCCAGTTCTGGATGGATCATTGGACGTATACCTAACCTTAACCACCTTATGACTTCATCGTCGTCGTAAAGTAGTTGGTTGTTGGGTATAAAGATCGAAACCATAAAACCATTGAAAATCAATCAAAGTGTTTGATATAAATCAAAACATTTGACACTTTGAATGTTTCTTTCTTTTTGAAATACCCCTCCTACACATGTGCATCGATAATTGAAATTATTTCGCACATGTAGGAAAGAGTTCGCACTTGAGTCAAAGACGATCACATTTTTAATTCATTTTAATCCAATTTTCTCCCCCTCAAAAATAACATACCATATGATATTTTTGATATCAATGGAATAAAATGACTATTTGAAAATTTTGAAAGCACATGGGAGAAAATGGTTACAGCATGATTAATATTGAAACATTTTCTCTTCGCTCCCCCTCAATTAATAAGGGATGAAGATAGTGTCGAGTACACAATTTTTGAAAGATTTTGAATTTCTTGTAAAATTATTGAGAAAAATTATATTCGAACACTAAATGTTTTGGATACATAAAAGTTTGACTTTTATGAGATGTATCCAACAACATTATAAGTATTTGGTTTTAAAAGCTCCCCTTTAAAAATAGATATCAGTCAAAGGATTTAGTGAGGACGGGAGTGTTGAACACAAAATTTTGAAAGATTTTGAAAAATCTTTTTGATAAACTCTTAAAAAATTGTGTTCAGGAATTTAGAAACCACTTTCTTGAGCTATAAGACTTTAAATGTCTTTGAATTGACGTTTTAGTGTCAGCTCAAGTCCGAGAAGTTGTTATCTTCTTGTTGTGAGGATAAATATACATGAGTGCACACTTTCCTTTATTTAAAGAACGAGTCCTAAGCAGAAATACTTAGAAGTTAAAGTTTTGAGCAGACTTTTGAAAAGATTTTGAAAAGTATGCTCGAAATCAAGAAAATCTCTTCTTTTGAAGGTAAAGCGCACTAAAGAGTACACTTCCCTTTTATTTGAAAAGCGAGTTGTGCACTGATGTGTACACAAGTCATTTTGATGAGAAAATTTTTGAAAGATTTTGAAAACCTTTTGAAAATTTTTGAATAAATTTGGCTCATAAATAAGAAGATTTCTCTTATTTTCTAAAGATAAGTGCACGGACACGTGCACTTTCTTTTCTTTGAAAACACGGGTCTCGTACTAAAGTATACGAATTCCATTGACTTGAGCTACAAAACTTTGAATGTTTTTGATTGAGTAGCTCAAGACCGAAAAGATGTCCCTTTTCATTGTTAAGGATAAACGCTGAAACGTACATTTTTCTTTTCTTTGAAAACACGAGTTGTTATCTGTTAATTAATAACAAACCATTGACTTGAGCTACAAAACTTTGAATGTTTTGATTAAATAGCTCAAGACCGAAAAGATTTATCTTTTCGTTGTTAAGGATAAATACACTGAGGCGTATATTTTCCTTTTATTTGAAGCACATGTGTTGACCTGATTTAGCCAACAGCCATTATGACATCAGATTAGACCAAAACATTTGGAACCCATTTAAGCATGGTGTCAATGGGTTTACCAAATTTTAAAAACCATTTGAATGTTGTGTCAATTTGATGCAAAGAAGTAGAATTCCAACGTGGACTAGAAACCGGTGTTTTATTTGGAAATAATGCTCGTAGAATTAACGAAGATTTAAAATTCCTTTTGTTTTTCCATTGATTATGAAAACTTGGTGTTGTTTGAGGAGTTTTAAATCTTGAAAAAGAAGAAGATTTCCATTTGTTGTTGAAATTATGTGTTTCATTTTGAGAATTTATTTTTTAAATAAATGGAAATCTTCTACTGTTTGGAGTAATCAAAGGAGAGTCATTCTTGTTTTGCAATGAAAGCATTTCTGATTTTTAGTACTTGAAAGGTTCTGAATAACTTTGCTTTGGTCTTCAAACTTTCCTTATCGGTGTAGAACGAGATTTTTGAGTGTGAAAAACATGCTTTTTCTTACTTGAATCAACTGGCTTTTTGAGAAGTCGGTGTTTCTAAAACTTGAGATTTCTTGGAGAATTTCCTATCTTTTTGCAAAGAGTATGTTGTAAACTGAGAGACCTTTTTCTGAAATGAGTTAGAAGATTCACCCGTGTAAATCTTCGGTGAAACACTTACTTTTGGTGCTGAAAAGTTTGACATAGGAGATTTTCCTTTTTCACGGTTAAGAGTATCAAATTTTGCTTTTAGGGAATTGTATGTTATTCTCAACTCACTATATTCCTTTTGATTTGAAATAAGATCTTGTGATGCCAACTTTGATTCTAAAGAAGCAATTTATTTTAAAAACTGTTATTTTCGGCTTTAGAATCTTGAATAAAGTAAAATGATAAGAATGAATCCAGTATTCCTTGAGATTGTCTTTAATGACCTTGATCTTCTTGAACACATTGTAATCTTCAGCTCCCTCCCAAACAGACACCCCTGAGACTAATAAGAATTAAAGCACTAGTCTTCTCAAATACCTTCTTTCTCCTTTAGGATACTTTGTGGGAAAGGATGATATCATCAACATCGTATCACATAGGAAGCATCCCAGTCTTGTTCAATTTGGCCTAAAGACTCAAAGTACACACTTTATCCCTTTTAACAAAGTTAAAACCGTAGCACCAAAATCAATTAAGACCCGGAAATGCACTTTTCTTCCTCCAGGAAAGTGTTGATGTGAATTGCTATACCAAAGTTAACTAAGTCCCAAGTGTAAGCAATTTATCCCTCTATGTAGTTCAAACGGTAACATCAAAGTCAACTAAGGCCCGGATGTACACATTTCTCCCTCTAGGATGATGACTAACTAAGAAATCATCCTACACTTGTGTACATCTTATATCAACTGGAACTACTTACTTAGCTTCATATACCCATGATTGCATAAGCAATACTCTGTGAGACGATGTCGAAAATACTCTCTTTACAAATCTCTCTTGATCAACCCAATCCAAATCCCCTTATCTATCTTGTCGACTAATACTGATGACTACTGACGGTGATAACTCGATATAACGAACCTGAGAATGAAGAAAAATCCCAGACTTGTGACCTAATCTTGTACTATCCATGTGACGAAGAACGGTGCAGAGGCAAATCTCTAAGTACCATATACCCAAACTCAAAAGTATATAAAAAATACAACACCTATTGAAATCTCCTCAACTACGTGAGACACTGAATACTACAATGTAACTCCTTAAAGTGATAGCTACTTTGAATCACAAAAGCAACTAGATATCCAAGTCTTCATCACAAACCGTATATGCCCGAACAAGTCATCTTCGTTGTGGAGCAAAAAAAATCAAAGACGAGATAAGTACACTCCTCATGAAATACTACTTCAATCCCAAATAAGTAACATCGTAGAAAACTTCATAGTCATATAAATTCAATAATAGCCATTAAGAGTGAAGGTGAATTTTGATAAGGATCGTTTTAGTGTAATGTATTGTGTTTGTTGTGTTGTTGTTCGTGATTTTTGATGTGTTATGATTGGATTGGTAATTTATAATGCGGCATAAATATTATAAAATCTTATAACCTAATATCTACTAGGCGCCGTCTAAGTAATCTAAACCGCGAGGTAGCTCACTCTCTAAAAATTACGCCATCATGATGGTTGTTTTACCTAACCGTACCCGATACTCACTCATCGTACCCGTACTTAACCAATAACACCGGCCTTATAAACTTGTTAAAAAACTCTTGCTGCTAAGCCATACAACTTATAAACTCGATTCAAGCCTTTAATCCACAATTAGCCCATAATCACAAATCTCGGCCCACATATCTATAGCAATAAAACTGGCCCAACACTTAAACATCATAATCGGCCCAATAGTTTGTTATAACCTGGTTCTGCCATAAACAACCCATGGACCAATCTATTATAGAAATAGGGATACAAGGCAACTGATCCTTAAATATACTCATTCTTACCCTAACCCTAATCACAAAAAATACGCAGTCACCCACATCTCTCCCATTTCTCTCCTCTTTCACTCGATGCAACTAGTTAAACATAATCTTTATCTCAAACGCAGATACCACATCATATGCTCCTTCTGTATCCCTATTTAATATACATGCAACACCAATTGATCATCATTCTTTACTGCATAACATCGAATCATAACCTACGAAGAACAAAGAAGAGTCTGACTTCAAGATCTTATAATATTTCGTTTTTGTGTGTCAATCGAAAGAAAGAACTGATTATAACATAGTTGTTATCAATAATTCTTTAAATTCAAAAATTGAATGAGGGTTTATACCTTCACATATCAATGAGGAGTGATATGTGAGAAATCACATATCCTTTCTATATCAAAAATGACCCATAAAAGATAAAATTGTGCATAAAATGCTTGTATATTGTTTGTTTTGTCTTTGTGGTTGTGTAGGTATGGATATTGCAAATATCACAAGAAAACGGTCAAAACCGGACAAACACGGATACGGGAACGAATAGAGTGTACAAGAGCCGGGAGAATGCTTTCAAGGTCAACCAAGGTCAACCAAAGTCAACCATTGGTCAACTACAAGAAGACAAAAAACCTCAAATTACCCAAATTTTCCCTTAATGTTAAACCAAATTGCAAAAATGGTCCCTAAGCCCTAACGGTATTAACTCTTTAATATATAAAGAGTTAACACTCGTTATCTCCTTATAATAACCCAAAAACAAACCTAGCCCATTATTCTTTTTATAAATACCCGGCCCAATCCTTTTAAATAAAACCCGAGCCCAAGTCAACCGCTTCACCCGAGTCAAACCCCCACCCAAACGGTTAAGAAGGCGCCAAAACCCTTTTTACTATTCATCATCTCCTCCACTTAACCCCTAGCTCAAAATAAGGGGTAAATGCAAATTGAGGACGTGGCTATGCAATTCAAGTGACAAGGTCCAAGCTGGCACAAGAATACGTCATTGAGAGCTTTGATTGGATGAAGCCCAAAAGGTCTGACATGCGAGCATGGAAAGAAACACATGGGGAAATGGACTTTTACACTAAAGTGAGTATAAAAGAAGTACAAATAGACTGACACACGGAATGCCATGTTGGCAATCCGTGTGATCAAATCTAATCCAACGGCTCAGAGTTATGATCCAATGATTGAAATTAAAGGAAGGGTCAGGATGAATGAGAGCGTCTAACAAACTTAGGGGCCTAAAATCTTCTCTCAAGCACTATAAATACAAGGCATCTCCTCACTTACAAGAGCATCTAGGAGTAGTTTTTAAGTAGCTAGTAAAATTAGCTTTTAAATTTGTAATTTTCTTTCAAGTAATGTTTTAGTTTAATGTAATTTCAATTTCATCTTTGTAATAAGCATCTTCTATTAATAAAAGTTTAAATTCCTGTATTGAGTTCTTAAAATGGTTAAATAAGCTTGTTTTGTTCAATTAAGCTCTTAAGACTACTCATAAGCTGCTCATTTATGCTCAAAAAGCTTAAATAAGCTCAAGCATATACAAATACCTCCCCTAAATTACCAAAGCTAAAAATGGATGATGGATCAAACCTAAAAGGATCCATAGACCCTACTGGCTTATTTTTAAATAAGCCAGAGCTTGTTGATATAAGCTCTAAGTAAGCTCTTACCTCTGTTTAGTTGAGGTCTAAGGTACATGTTTCTTCATATTTCAGTCTTACTCATATCTTAGCTTATTTCTGCATAATTGTTTAAACTGCTTATTTGATTGCTTGTTTCTATTAATCTAGCTTATCTGTGCTTATTTCAGTTGTTATATGATAGTAGTGTTCATTTATTGGCTTACATTTTAGTTTGTGCTTAGTTTTCATTTGTTTTCTATAAATCTGTCATAAAAACCCATAAAAAATAGCATAACCTTGTAGCTTATTAATTCTGCTTAATCAGTTGTTTAAACATGTTCATTAGGTTCATTATAAGCTGATTACCATCTGGTATTTCTAGTTTGAGCTTAATTTCTAAGTTTCATAAGCCAAATATGATTTTTGAAAAAAATAAAGGGGTGTTTGGCACTAGACAGCACTAACTAAGTTAGTGCTGTCAAAGGCTATTAAGTCCTTTGTTTTAATCTTAAATCTCATTTAGAAGTTTATGAGGTAAGAATTTAAGTTTTGGATTAGAGTTTATCAGTTTGTGAGTTGATTTAGAATAGTTAGTTTGAATCTGTTAGTATAGTTTCATGTAGTTAAATATTTTTAGCTCAGCTGGTTCTTAGTTGTTTTTATTGCATCAATAGCTTTCAAAATTGTGTTTTAAAGTAGTAGAATCATAGTATTAAGCATGCATTTGATAGAATTTGGTTTTAGTTCATTTTTTGGTGCACACTGCATCAGCAATAAAACAGACTATTAGCCTCTTTCTAGTTTAATTTTCAGAAGGTAAAAGTTAGAGTTAGGTCTTGATTTTTAATTTACAAATAGCTTATAGGTCATCTTTCATTTGTTTCAACTTATTTTGTCTTAAAAAGTTCATTTTCTTATCTGTTTTTAAGCTAAAAAGTTGCTATTTGTCTTTTCAAAACTAAAACAAAACTCAGTGCATTATGAGTTCAAACAGTTTTCATTTACCTTTTTCATTAAGCAAATTTATTTCAAAATAGTTTTCAAAAGTAGATTTAGAAAGATCTTAGTTCTAGCTTTAAGTAAGTACAAGCTATTTCATCATAAGTGTTCTTTTGCTTATCCAAAAATAAGCCCATAAGTCTGCTATCTTTCTGATTGGTTTTTCAGTTTTAGCCCAAGAGCTTATTTGGATTTTAAACTTTTGACTTGTTTTCCTTTGCTTATTTTCTATTTAAACTAGCTTATTAGGTTAGGATTAGTATAAAAGTGTTTTTTGTTCTTAGGTTTTAACTTATTTCAGCTTTTTGAGTTCTAAAATTTTGAAAAAGCCAAAAAAATAATTAGTTTTAGTTGTTTTTTTTGTCTTTTAAGCCATTTTTTAGCTTATTTCTTGAGTTTCAATAATAGTAGCTTTTATTAAAATTACTTATTTTCATCTTTTCTATAACTTTGTTTTTAACCTTTTTAAAAATAAAAAAAAATTGCAAAAAGCAAGGCCTGGGACTCGAACCCACAACCTTGCCTTCACACACACATACACTAACCAATATGCTACAATAGCTCATCCGTTATATGAGCATTTCATTTTTCCTTTATACTCATTTTAGTCTTTTGCTTATTAAACAAAGCCGTAGCTTATTCTGTCTTATTGAGTGCTTATTTGTTAAACTGGCAATGTGTGCTTATTTTTCTTGTGTTCCTTGTTTGATTGAGGACTTTTTGTGATTTTTTTGGATTTTTCTCATTAAAAGTTTAATTTTTATCATTTTTTTAGTTTAAATTTTTAAAATTCATAAAAAATAGAAAAATAATCAAAAAAAATATAATTCTTTTTTAAAAAATTTTCTTTTATCATAAAGTTTCTAGGAAAATTAATTTTGTTTCCGTAGGGTTAAAATTGCAAAATTTCAATTTTTGAAGAATGGGATTCGTTTCCGTTAATGTTTTTCGTGTTTTTAAGCTCATTTCAATTCCGTTTTTGTTCTAGTTTTCTTTAAACTTACTTTTTAGTCAATTAGAGTCTATTAAAAAGGAAAAATTCATTTTAGGTTTAATTTTAGAAATTTAGGGTTTTTAATCACCGTTTAGGGTTCCCGTTTTGCGTTTTTAATTAAAGTTTAATTTCCCATTATTAAAGTTAGGTTTAATTGTCCTTTAATTTGCTCACTTTTAAGATTTTAGAAAACAAATCTTCTTCAAACCAATTCAAATCATTGTCCAAACAACAAACGTGGTCTCAAATTCATAAATCGTTGGGACTTAACGACCCGATAATCACTTACCGGTAAATATACGTATTATTATATATAATTGTGAGAATTTTCCTTATGACCTTTGTCCTCAAGGGTAGTTTGGTAATTTTCATATTATTTTATATTTTATTAATACGTGTATAAAACTATACCAATCAAGGAGCATGTGTTTAATCGTGTAAATATTATTGTTGATGGCACATAACACTAGTCTGAGATGAAATTATTCTTTTCATTTTTCTGTTTCGGGTCTATTTAAGAGATGGGATAGGATTAGACTTGTTAGATTTGATATGTTGTGAGGGTTGTAATTTGTGTTGAGGTTATAGCTGTTGTGAAGCTGTTTGTTGTAGTTGATGTTGTACTAGTTTAAATATGAGTATGTGCTTCTTTCACATTGCTTATTTCTTTATTTGTCGTTGACCTTTGACTCGACTCAGCTGAGTTAGACTCGTTGACTGAGTTGACCCAGTCAACTCGGTAATTACTGTGTTGACTCGGTTTGAGTCATGAATGCATATTTCGCAGAAATGAGTCAAAACATGTTTCGCATAACCCTGTAATACTGCATATTTCACAGAAATAGTCCAAAACTAATTTTGTTGTTTTAAACATTTGTCATATTTTGCAGAAAGAAACACGCCTGCATATTTCGCATAATAAGCACCCCATGTACATATTTCGCAGAAGTAGAAACCTGTACATATTTCGCAGCCATCATAACACATTTCGCAGCCTTAAAAAACCCAGAAAAACAAACTTCAAGAAAGATCTTTGAAGAGCAGAAAAAGACCATAGAATAAGTTGTGACAATGAAAGGACCAGATAAACCTTTTGATAAGTTTTGGAAAATAAAGTGACCCCAAAAAACTTATCATTAAGCTTGAAATAAGCTCGAAATAAGCTCGAAATAGGCTCGAACCAGCCAATAAGCCATCAAAACTTTCTTTATATATGCAATAAGCCTGTTAAAACACTATAAAGCTTGACCCTTTTGCCACAAAACATCAAGCCGTGGCTTTTTTCTACCCAAATAAGCCACGAAAATAAGCTGAAATAAGCCGTAAATAAGCTAAAATCAAGAAACAAACACATACAATACAAAACACCTCCATTTAACTCTTGATACCAATTGAAAAGATTACAAAACATCTTTTTGGGGGGACGGGGTTGATCAAAATAACATAGATGAATCATGGTTGTTTCTAGTGAGAGAAAGTAAAGAGAAGGTGGAGAAACTTAGATAAGATTAGATTGAAAATGCAAAACTTATAAATGACTTCTACACCCCTCATGGAGAGCCATGAGGGGTATTTGTATGACAAGCATAACATAACTATGCCTAAATAACAAAAGTAACCCTTGCGTATTACGCAGTGTTAGTAACTAGTCCAATCCACGTGTAAGATGCCAGCTTTACAAAATCGTAAGGCTAACAAAAATAGATGGCTTAGGTTGTACCTCATGAGAGTCGATCGCCATGAGACATGTTGCGTCCTTTTACGGTTCATCACCGTCTTCACTTCAAGCTCCGCCAACAAACGCCTTGTTCTCCTTGGGCTTCGGACACTCACCAATAAAGTGACCTTTCTCATCGCAATTGTAACAACCGTGTTTTTGCGTTGAGCTTTTGACATCTTTATTCCTGTAGCTGCGACCTCTTCCAAACTAATTACCACTATTACTAAATCGATTTCCACACCAGAATCGACTACCCTTACGAAAGAACTTTTAAAAGTTCATTCCCATCAAATTGAACTCTTCGTATACATATACGTCTTCATCACTTCCTCCTTGACTATGACACCATTATACCTAAATAAGACCTCCCATGCATGTTGGGTTTGACTGCGAGCCAACAAAATTTACATATTATCTTTCAGGTATATTTGACATTTTACTTTTATATACATCAGCAACAATAGTATGCCAACTATGAATGAAACTTAAAGTATTTAGAAAAATTAAATAATGGTCATGCATATATGAGCAACATTATATACAAAAAAACCGTAATAAAAAAATCAACAAGAACTTACCCTTACTGTGAATACTTTCTTCCCAGACGTAAAAATGACTTCACCGAATACACCACCTATCTAACTTATCTAACCGTTCCCTACAATTTCAAAACATAATTTGATAAAATCACAATACTTCCATATATGAAACTCATAATCACAAAAATCATGCACTAAACTAAAATGCAACATTATGGATCCCAAAATCATGAAAATGGGAAGACAAAAAATGAATCAGCCACTTACGCCTACACCTCTAATTTATAAAGAAAAACTCAGAATCAGTAAACTCGTCCATGAAACTAAAATGAAACATTATAGAATCCAAATTCATGTAAATAGGAAGCCCAAAAGTGAAGCACCAACTTACACCTACATCCATGGGAAGCAGTAACAACTTAACA
>BQNB010025222.1:0-20795 GCA_026074375.1 Tanacetum coccineum
ATCCCAAGCAAAACCCGAGCCCGGGTCCTAGTTAAATATCCCACGCGTCGTAGGGATATATATATATATAGATATTTTCCATATGAAAATATCTAAGTCACACAAATATCTAAATCTAATTTCTATCTTTTTCTCTCATCTCTCTCTCCTCTCTCTCTCTACACCATCTTCTCTTTTCTAGTTTCTAGTTCCGATTTGTGTTGTGATTATATGAAGTGAAGTATTAATCGGGAACCTACAATAAAACATCTTCACATCTTTGGTTGCATTTGTTACATAACTATAGATGGGGAAAATCTGGATAAGATGAAAGAAAAAGGGGATCCATGTGTCATGGTAGGATATTCCACTCAGTCGAAGGGATATCGTGTTTACAACAAGAGAACACGCTTAATAGTTGAGTCAATTCATATCAAGTTTGATGAAATCAAAGAAATGATGTCTGTTCACATCAGTTCAGACCTCGCACCACAACGAAAAAATGGTGTCTGCTGAAAATAACACTTCAGGCCCCGTTCCTCAATGTTAGTAATGACGTTTGTTCACATCAGTTCAGGCCTCGTTCTTCATCAAATAACTTCTGATCATTAACGTTTAAAACTCGGAATTCAAGACCACAGGAATTTCTATTCAGTCCTTTACTTGAGAATATTACAAATCCAAACTCGTCAAGCTAAGGAAAACTACAATAATCAATGCACCGAATGCATCGTTTCAAGAAGATGAATATATCATCCTTTTTGTAGACGGGTACAAGAAAATTGGTGAGTCTTCCTCAGCGCAACATTTGTAATAACGATGTCATTCATTTCATACACAAAGTCATGGTTACCGAGGGACCCAAGATCGTTCCATTAGAACAAGTTTGTGGAAATCCAACCATGCCAGTTCAAACAAGACGACAGCTTGCCATAGATCCTAAAATGTGTATGTTCGTGCTCACAGTGAGTATTGTTGAATCGAAGAACATTAGGAGGCAATGGTTGATTCTGCATGGATCGAAGCAATGCATGATGAACTTCATCAGTTCGACAGACTAAAGGTGGGAACTAGTCGACAAACCATTTGGCAAGATGATTATAAAGCTAAAGTGGTTATGGAAGAACAAGAAGGATGAGATCAAATATGTAATTCGCAACACTAGCACGACTTGTAGCTATGGTTATGCTCAGGAAGTGGTATTGATTTCGAAGAATAATTTGCACCAATTGCTCGCTTGGAAGTAGTTCGGATTTTTGTTGCCTACGCAGCACACAAGTCTTTTCCAATCTATCAGATGGACGTGAAAACGGCATTTCTTAATGGTCCACTGAAGGAGGAGGTTTATGTTGCTCAGCCAGATGGGTTCGTCGGATCCAGATCATCCAGATAAAAAAGTCTACCTTCTGAGGAAAGCTTTGTATGGATTTAAAACAAGCTCAAGAGCCTGGTATGATGAAACTTTTCCAACTTCTGATGTTCCAAGGCTTTATAAAAGGTACAATTGAACACAACTTTATTCAGATTAAATACGGGGCAGCCGATTTAGTCTTGAATAGAGAACGGTACGCAGGACACGAAGTATAAGATCACACAGTTATACTTTAATGTCGCGCGCGTGCTCTAATGTGAGTACACTAGTACTCTCCACTTATCTCCTACAGAGAAAGCGCCATTAGAGCACCATCCCCAAAAGGCTGTTTCACTCCTGCTCATACGTAGCCATTCGCGAAACGCGTCCACATTCCCTCATGGCCGGGCGAGAGATTGAAATTTTTTTTCGGGCACTTCAGATCACCCAAGTCACAAAAGGTATTTTTATCAATCCAGGCAAAGTACCGCTTTAGAAATTCTAAAAAAAAAATCATAATATGGACAATTGTCACTCCTTTGGTAACACTATTGCAACATAACCCTAAACTAGATGTTAGATTTGAGTGGAGAACCCCGTTGACCAATCTGATTTTTCGTAGTTGATAAAAATCGGGTCGTCACTCGTGTACTTGACATCTAGGTAACCTGGTACTTTAGTGCAAGCAGTATGCTTTTGTGCACGTATCAAGCACGACCACTCAAAAGCACTCAGGAGGTTAAAAGAATCTCTTTAAATACTAACGGGTACCATTTAAACATTGGGACTTGGTAACCCAAAATGATTCTGGCTATTGAAATAACAGCATTTTCAGACGTGATTCCATGCCAGATGCATTGATACTCGCAAAAGGCACTTTAGAGGGATACAGTTCCTTGGTGATAAGCTAAGTAAGTTGGATGTCAAAGAAACAGAACTGCACTGCAATGTCTTCAGCAGAGGCAGAGTACGTGCGTTATATCAGCAAGTTAGTGCCTCAAGTAATGTGGATCTGATGAGGACACGGCTTAAGATTATGCTTCAATACACAATATACCGTTGTATAGTGACTCTCAGTCAGCCATAGCAATATCATGCAACCTGATACAGCATTGCGAACAAAGCACAACCATACTCGGTTATCATTTCATAAAGGAATCAGGTTAAAAAATGGTTAATTGAATTATATTTTGTCAGTACTGAATACCAATTAGCTGAACCATGTTTACGAAAGCACCTTCCTGTGGATCGGTTGTAAGTATCTTGTCAGTTAAGGATTGGTATGAGATTGTTTGACTCAGCTGGACTCTGGAGGGTTCTGACAAATGAGACTGCTTGTATCATCATAAACATCAACATGTACATATTTTTGGAGAAAGAAAAGCAAAATACAAATATATAAAACTTCAAAAAGTAAATACAAAATCAGAAAAAAACAGAAATTCCAAAAAGAATCTTCCTTTACATGTCTCTTGAATCGATAACTTAACGTGCTAGAAACTGTCGTAATTAACATTGACCGGGTGTGTAAATGATGTTGAGCGAGGGTGCAAATATTTTCAAAACATGTCATTTCTAATTTTTTAATGGATTATGTGCAATTATCAGTTACATAACCAGGACTTATATAAAGGAAGGTTTAGAACTTAGACTCACAACGAGGAAAACTAAGTTCTCGGTTCTTGAGCTGTTCTACAAACATTCAATGTTTTAGCTCAAGAAAAGGATGTGTCGTCTTAGTGCGCTTACCCTTACCTGTTAGAAAGAGAAGTCTCTAACATTGGTTTTTCAAAGTGTTGAACACAAAGTTTTTCAAGTAATTTCTCAATGACAATTCATAATATTTCAAAATTGTTGTGTATTCAACATTCAACCCTCCCTAACCCTCACAATGTTTTTCAATAGACAACAATTTCTTTAATATGGTCCTCTTTTTGAGGGGGGGATTTTCGAAAAAAAAAAACAAAAGTTTTATTGTTTTTGGGGTACATCAAAAACGACAATTCTTTATGTATTCAAAACATTATCAATTGTTCCAAACCATTCATGTGATAATCTCGTTTCTCACAGAATTTTCAAGACATATTTTAATTCACAAGGTATTTCAAAAACTAAGTGTTTATTATTTAAAATAAGGGGGAGAAAATGTTAATTAAAATATGATCTTTTCGGACTCAATGTGCTGAAAAAGTACAAGAAAAGGTTTTATGGAAAAGGTTTTATGGTTACGATCTCATACCCTACAACATCTTATTTCACGACGATTCTGAATTCATAAGGTGGTAAGGTTAGGAATTAGTCCTATGATCCAACCAAAACTGGAGGGATCTATCCAAAGACACTCCATAGTTAGAAATAGCAGTCTATAGGTATGATTGGAGATGAATAAGTATAAGGGAATAATGCCGACTAAGATTGAGCTAACACTGGAACAATCATAACAAGGTGTTAGTAATGACGTCTTGGTAAGCATTGAAGGGGTTGAAGAATTAAAAAGAAATGTATGGATAAAGGGTGAAAAGAAAGCAGCCCTCCCTACACCTTAGGCAGAAACCGGGTCAATACATAATCTATCGGTTTTCACAAAGATGAATTCTGATATGGAAAACGACATCATGGACCCAGTGATGCAATGCACAACCCTCCCCAGCCATTCGAGTTTCTCTTAACAGAAACTTGTCTCATTTGTCACGGAGATACACACGACTTCTATTGACTTTCTCACTCCGAGTTAGTTAATATTGAATAGGTGGCAGTCTGCTCCAGCCTCCGAGTACTAAAACCAAAACGCACTAATCGAGTCTAGAGCCAAGAGATCAATAAAATAAATCTCATTAGGACACATTCCATTACAAACACTTGTTGAACACCAATAAGTTCACAAGCTGTTAACAAGAGTCCTACGCATTATCCTTGTGATTTTGCCAGAACATCCGAGTGATACTTAAGTATTCACAGTGAAGATGGAAATCCTGCTTGAGCCAACATCAAACAAGCTCTTGGTAGGTGACTTGCGAGATTCTATATGAATCAAACTTGTGACAACTGGATATCGATTTGGTCCAGTAAATGAATTGACGGTTGATGAATTTTGATAAAAGCTTAAAACTTCCGATGTGTTACAAAAACGCTTTTACAAGTAATATGTCGATTGATTTTCAAATCAATTTTCTCGATTATCACTAACGTAAACCTGCAGGTTAAAACGGTGGTGATGGTATCCCAATCAACCAAAGTCGATTCATTACCACATATTCATGCTCATTCTACAAAGACAATCAATCATGAAAGCTCAAGATTTAAAGACAAAGACTTCCGCTAACTCTGATTTGAAGCTTTCCAGATTAGGCATAGTATGAGAATGTTGGCAAAAGTCACAAGATCGCAAGATGGCATAAACGATAAAGACAATGACAAAGGCTCAAAGTCAAGATCGCAAAGCATGAAGGAACAAGCCTACAACAAAGAACAAAGAGAAAGACCAAGACCACATGAGCTTAACGACAAAAGCAATCTCATTTATCTCATGAAGGAGTGTCATCAATGAACTCACTTCGGGGGAGATTGTTAGCCTCAAAATATTGAGCCGAACAGGAAGTTCGTTCATTACGTGTACGAGTCTCGGTCATTTAATTAGTTAATGTTGTAATAGTATAATATCGGGAATCGGGCTCGATAGTTAATCTAATATTGTATATGTTTCGGGTTTAATCCCAAGCAAAACCCGAGCCCGGATCCTAGTTAAATATCCCGCGCGTCATTTAACGCGATGGGGTATATAAACTCTTTTCTATTTAGAAAAGAGTTAGTTGTTTCATTCTAAATAATTCCACTTTCCATATTCTCTCATCTCTCTCTCTCTCTTCTTTCTCTCTCTAGAACAACTCATCTCCTCATCTCTTTTCTTGATCTAATTTCGTGTTTAAATATATGAAGTGAAGTGTTACAGGATCCTACACTTTAGATAGGTCTTTTGTAAAATTAGAGTTACTCAGGATGCTGGGTAGAAACCTAAATTTTACATCCTGAGTGTAGTCACAACCCAGTAACCCTTGTAAAGCACATGAGATAAATCTAGGGTAAGAAACATATTTCAGCCTAGACTTATTTAGTAGCTTGGTTACGATATCACTGTAAATGATCTCTCCGATGTCAACCTCAGTCCCAGTGATGAGATTGTAGGCTAAGAGCTGTTGAATTGAATTCACTTGATCAGTGGAGGAGTGGTTCCCGCAGAGAACCTGAATCACAAAAATGAATAGAATCCTCTAAGCCATAGGAAAAGAGTTATTCTGGACTAGGGTTTTATCCATGTAACTTGCATTGATGGCTATCTTTCCTAATTCTTTCTTAACAACCTCAGGTATAGGATGAGCAACATATTTACCATTTTAATAATCAAGACCATTTGATGAACAAAAGGTGTGAAAGTCAAGGGTCAAAGGACTTTGCCCATTTAAGACTGAAAATTTGATGAGGAATTCCCTGAGTGGGTGTTGCTCATTCTCATCAATTGATGGAAAAGGGTCATAGGCAACAACAGTGCTCCAGAACTCTTTGAGGTAATTCAAATAGAGCATTGAGGGACAGTTGGTAAAAGCTATATTCAAAGGATAATTTAGCAAAAATTTCATTATGGGTTTGTAAGCAGGCACATTTGGTGGGTAATTAAAGTTACCCATAACATTGTTTGTCTGAAAAGTCACATTGTCCAAAGTCATGTTGTTTCATTAAGGAGCATACACAATTGTTTGTTGTTTTGCCATTGTAGATTAATAGTTTGAAAATCAAAAATGTTTTAATGGAAGAATATTACACACCAGATGGTCACAATTTAATGTTAACGTTGATCGCTGCCGTGAATGTGTAATATGTTATCAAAATGAACTATACGAAAATGGATATCTTTGTATTGAGCATGATTGACCAAACAAATGTTTGAAAGAAAGATTTGCAAGGAACCAAGGTTGCAAAAATCGCTAGGCGCTCCCGGAGCGGTCGGGTAGCTCCTAGCGATTAATCGGTTATGCGGGGATTAATCGGATTGGATTTTTTATATACAAAATTATAATTTTAGATATAATATGTATAAGATAAGCATGGTATTTCAAAGTTCAAAACTTCAAATATTTCAAGTGATCTGATTTTTTCATTATTTATTCTGATTTTTTCCGATTTTGACCGATTAATCTGATTTTTGACCGATTTTTTACCAGACTGATTTTTTAGGCCGATTAGTAAAAATCAAGGCGTTTAATGACTGATTCCGCCTAGGCGGCTGATTGGTAGTTTTATATATGCAAAATAATATATATAATAATATTTCCAAAAGAGCAATTAAGAACTTTCCTAAAGTATCCATTAAGAAAAGCTCACTCTAAAAGATATATATATATATATATAATCTTACATATATTTAACCGGGAAGAATGATCACCCGGGTCGTTTCCCCAACGACTTGCGAAATTGAAACCACGTTTTATCTCGGATTATGATTTGAATGAGAGGAAATATATTTTTGTGTATCTATAACTACTAAATAAAAGCAACAATTAAATTGAACTATTAAACGACGGATTAAACACTTACTCCACACACAAAAAACATACAACTTACATCCCCCAACTCGATTCTTATCAATTCATATGATCTTAGCGCAGATAAGAAGACACAACAAAAAACTACTACACAGATAGTATTAACAGTTCACTTACTCCTATCCCGCCTAGGGCCAAAAAATAAACATTAAAAATATCTCCTCTTAGATGAACACACTAAAAAACAACAAATTTTGTCATCTTCTCATCAATGAGCACAGATGAAAAAACCAAACTATTCTCTCCTCTCATGCACAGACGGCGACGAAACACTAACGCGAACAAAAAAAATGCGCCCACATTAATTCAACTAGCCTCGAAAACACAAAAATAAACGCGCGCGCACAACACAACACGCACACTCGCGCTGGCTATCTCTTTCTCTTGTTAAAACAAAGATATACATATTGTTGATCACATGTTTAAGATCTTATCTCTCCTCTTTCAACAGTAGTATACTCTTCTATCTAAACGTCTGTTGCGACATTCTCTATTACAAATTCTCATCTTTCACACCTCTATAAACATATAGAACAATAACACCCTTCAAAACTATGCCTTCACAATACATACATTAGCGAATCCTACACTTTATATCTTATATCGAGTCTCTCAGGCGTTCACAAGGGTTACTAGCTTATTCAGTTAGGTACACACGCTCACGCCTAGTGTGCAGTCTCCAGACACTGTCACGAAAATCCGTGACAACCACTTGGCAGATCACGGTACACCTCATAAAAACTATTTATTATTATTAACGCTTGAGATTTGTTAACAAAAAACTATGCGAGCACACGCACAGCTGCTTGGTTTTAGACCACAAGTTGATTCTACACAAAAACATCCTAAAACAAACGCCCATCTCGAGGCTACTCTTGAGAGTTCCAAGTAAAATACACACAAAAACAATTCTTGTTTAAACATAACATTTCTCTCTGCAGCATTTTGAGCTCTACACAATTTAGGCGGTTTGAGTCTACTCTCAACTCACATCTACTACTACAGACATTATTATCTAACTGTTACAAACACAATATATATTTTCTTTCTACTTTTAAAATACACAAACATACTCTCCACTCACCGGCACAATTTTTCTCTTACATACAACACTACTTCTTTATCTCTCATTCAATATTATTATATTATTCGATACTCACATATATTTTACCCCACTGCAGAGAGCACAAGATCAGCGAGAGACGAGTCCCGCGTAAACACACTTCATATCCTTTAACCTTTCTAAACATATATTTCAAGGCGATTACTATCGTCATCCATATCCTACAACAATAGGAGATCTAAATACATACTCACGTCACGCAACACACAAAAATAAAGTCTGAAGGAGCTTTATCCCTACAATGCAGGCTCGAGAGAGATACTTAGAGAAACGATCTTCACACATAGCCCTACACGATATGGGTTCACGAAGATCTACCTCACATCATTACTCAAGTTCACCAATCGGCATGTCATAGAAATAAAAGCCTAAAACGTTGCTAACAACAAAGCTACAATTATTGCTAGGGCCTGCACTAGATATACACCTCAAAGTCTTTGTCTTTTGATGGACTATATTCAGTTATTTACTTACAATTCTTAAGAATCTTAAGTGGAATCACAAAACAAGACAATTCTAACAGGGACTTACTCATGAATCATATATTTATACATTCAACATCAAACTCTCAACGTATGTTGAATATCATACTACGATCATTTTTGTTAAATGTGTTTTGATAGAGTGAAAGTTGTAAGGTTACATTGAGTGGTACCTTGAGGCAGATAAGAAGATAGCTGATATAGTAGGTTAATTGCTATTGGTTATAAGTCTGATTAATGTAAATTGGGGGTTTCTTATGAGTGCTGTTGGGGGGTGGTCTAAGACAGACATGGTAAAGGTCGTGGCTGTCGATGGCAGTATCTGGTGTAGTTGGAGATATTTTAGATATATTTTTGATTTTTGTTTCAGAGATATATTTCACATAACATTCATGAGATTTTAGGTTTGTTCTGGTTGGGCAGTACTAAAAATCTAAACTAATAAGCCCAGGAATAAGCAGAATAAGCCACGAAGTAACTTATGGGCTTAAGGCCCAAACAAGGGTTAAAGGGATTGTGTGTTCAATAGCTCACGGATGAGCTATTGAAGCACAATGGTAAAACGTATGGTTTATAAGAGAGAGGTCTTGGGTTCGAGGTCTGGCAACCCCTTTTTGCTATTTTTTTTATTTCTCAAAACTAAAAGCACAGATTTATTAAGCACACAAATTTAAACATTTTTTATAAAACAAGCATAAGCTGAAAATGAAAATTAAACTCAAAAAGAGCTTATAAAGAAGCTGTTCACAGTAAGATGGCTTTTGAGCCAACTTTTGCTTATTTTGACTTAAAAGCTTGCAAAAGCTTTAATACAAGCTCAATTCTGAATCCAAAGGCTGTTTTAGATTCCTTGTGAAGTCTACAAGCTAGAAATGAAAAGCTACTCAAGCTATTAACACTTAAACCTAGCTGTCTTTAAAGATCAAAGTGCTATACTCAAAACTAAGCATAAAAAAACTCAAAATTAGCTTAAGCTCAAATGCACAATAAGCCAATGACAGAAGCAGAGTTTTTACACACTTAACATTCAACTTATAAGCTACTATTAACAACCATAAAACCAAAACTTATAAGCTAAAATTCTAGATAACAAAAGCTACTAACTATACTACTGTTTATATAGTTTTTTAGATTTTGATGACTTTTGAAAGCAAATTTACCTAAGAATTTGAGCTAGAAATTAAAAAATAAAGCTTAATCTATCTAAAGCTATATCTAAACTAAGAGCAAACTGAATTTTAAAACCTAAGGCTGAGTTTTCTAGCTAAAATGAAACCTAATAATGACAGCAGTAGTAAGTTACCACTGCTGATGCAAATGGCAAAGGCAAGCACAAATGCAGGCACCTAATGAGGTTAAACCTGCACTTAACACTCTTATTAAGTGTGCAAAAACACAAAACAAGTAATAACCAAGCCTTGTATGGCTTGGTTCAAATTTACACAAGCAAAGACAAAAGGAAAAAGTCCCCTGGTGCTGAGATGAAAATATTAAGCCTCAAATTGATTATAAGCTTAAACTAATGACTCAAAATTACTCAAAACCTAATCAAATATGCTGATTCAACTAACCAAAAGGAAATTTCAAAGTTCAATTGACTTTTTGAGGTCAATCCTGGCTAAACCAAACACTCCTTATTATGCTGACAAAATTTGATTACGCAATAATTTTGAAAATTAGCTAACGAAACCTTGTTACCAGATATCATTAAGCTTATAACAAACCTAATAAACACAAATCAACAGTCACTTAAGCTAAAATCAAGATCTACCACTAATTACTAACTAATATTTTTGGTTTTTATGAAATTTTTAGACAGAAATTGAAATCTAAAGATCTACATTAACTAAGCTAAGACAGATTAAAATGATGATTAATAAGCACAATTAGATGATGAAAAGCACAAATAAGCAACAACTAAGCAATAAGAACAACTAATAAGCAAGTGAGCAAATATTAAGCTAGTAATCAAAAGGAACAAGGAATTTAAATAGGAAACTTACACAAGCTTCAGCTAAACAGAAGCAAAAACTTAAATAGCAGCTACAAGCTCTAGCTTATCCAAATGGATAAGCTAGTATAAGTCCATGGGAGCTCATCCATGTTTAGCTCCCCTTCCAAAAGCTCAATAGTCCAATAGTTAGGGTAATTAACTGGTTTTAGATATTAAGTAAGATTAAGACCAAGTTAAGCTCAAATCATGAGCTTATAGACTCATGAGAGCTGGTAAGAGCTTATAGGAGCTTATGAGTATTTAGCTTAACAATTGAGGAAAAATGAAAACTTATAGGTGAAAAATAGAGAGAGCTTATGACAAATGTAAACAATGAATTTCATTTACTTAAAACTTTGATTACATTACTTGAAAAGGAAATTACAAATCATTTAAGAAAAATTACATTAAGCTAAAAACGAAATTTAAGCTAAACTAAAAGCTACTAACTACCTAGATGGTGAATGTGTGTGAAGTGTGAGCTATTTATAGCCAGTTGATGAAGATTCTAGGTTGCCTTGCATCACACGCTCCTTTGAATCACATCCGTACAAATCTTCAATCATTAGAGAATGATTTTGAGCCCTTGGATCACTTTTTCATCTCACACGGATTGCCAAGCTGGCAATCCATGATGTGACATTTGTGCTTGTTTTGTGAGAGTAAGTAGAGCAAAATCCATCATCCTTGTGCTTCCTTCGTGGCTTTGCTTGATGGTGATCTAATGAGAACCTTGAATTTACAACTTTCTCCCTGCCATCATGCTTTAGAGTCCTTGAATTGTCCATTTTAACCCTTAATTGCAAAAAGCCCCTTGATTTGACCCTGGGTAAATTGGAGACGACGGATGAATAGTAACAATGGTTTTGGCGCCATTTTTTTCTTTTTATAACTGAAAGGGTAAAAAACGGGTGTGAGCTTTGGGCTAATGGCAAATATAGTCCTTGTCTTTGTTTTATGAAGGTGTAGTGTAAAAGGTTTTTTAGAAATGACAACAATGGTCCCTGTGGTTTTATAAAATAGGTAATGGGCTAAGGTAATGGGCTTTTGGGCTAGGATTTTGGATCCGGGTAAGGTTTTTAGGGTTTAAGGCCTATTAAGACTTCAAGGGCTATTTGTGTAACTTTTGGAAATCTTGAGGGACTGAAATGGTACTTTGGGTTTTTTGTCTTCTAGTGTTGACTTTGAGAGTTGACCAAGGTTTGACCAATTTTGACTGAAGGTTGACTTTTCTTGGCTTTGGCTTCCGGCTCTTGCACACTCTTCCGTTCTCGTGTCCGTGTTTGCCCGTTTTTGACGGTTTTCTTGTGATTTTTGATATATCCGTACCTGCACACACAAAACATAAAAACAAGCATATCTTTGCCATTTTTAGTCTGTTTTGGGCTTAATTGGGTCATTTTAGGTATAAACGAATATGTGTATTTTACACTTATCAGATACCCCTAGAAAAATCTTCTGAGCCATTCCTTTCGTTTCTTCCACCTTTAAAATTTGTTTCGTTACACCTTTACACCTTATCCTACCATGTAGATTAAGTTTGTGGTTAATTGCTAGTTGATTTTGTGTAAAAGTATGTACTTTCTGTGTTCGTGTGCGTATTTCTTATCTTTGGTTAGGTCGGGAATTGCACAATGCAATGGAAATGTGAAAGTAGTCTCTTTTATTTTTCGTGTGTTTACTACTTTCATTATTATTTTATTTTTGAGTCATGAGCATTATGAAACTATTATCCAGATTTATTATGATCGTGAAGCGGTGAAATTTTACACCGTTATTTGTTTTCTAGTTGATATGACAAAAAGAATAAAAAAATAGAAAAATGCAAAAAAATGTAAGAGAGAAAAAAAGGAAAGGATTGTGAGATAATCGGTTCGTCTAAACTTAACCGATTTTATTATCTATGAGATGATCGATTATTCGTTGGTACGTGCTATAAACCAACGATGTAAAGTATTGTTGTATATTATTTTTTAGTTGGTCGCAAAAATCAACCAACTATGTATTTTTTTTATCAAATGGTTGATATCGCCACTATTGTTGTACTATATTATCGAGGATCGGGAGTTAGTTGTTACTGGAACGCCAACTAGGTTTGTTTTTATGGATCGTTAAGGATGATGATTAAGACATTTTTGAGTCTAATTCGTGTCTACCAAACAAAGCGTGAGTTTCTGTGTTAAAGCGTGAGTTAGTCAGTGATTTGTGTCTTTTTTATGGTTGTGGTCGGGAAAGTAGCTAGCATCATTTTTGTTTATTGGTTGGACTTAATCTATCTGTTTCGTTATTTTTTTACACCATTTATATATGTTTCTCATGCCTAATTCCTACCCTATATCATTCTTCATCCTAACATTTGGTTTACTCGAATGAGGAGGTGAGCAATCGCATGTGTCTTATTCATGGATTTGAATGTGTATGTGTGGTTTTGTCCCCCTTGTTGGTGTAATCCTGTTGGTAAAGATTACTTAATCATATTCTTTAGCTTATTCGAGTTAAAGAGTAAGCAATCACAAGTGTCGCAATCAAGGATTTGGGCGTACATTTGTAGTTTTGTCGCCTTTTATGGAATATTGGTGTAACACCCCCAAAATGGGTCGCAGCGGAATATGGGTTGGGGGTGGTACTTCATATATCAATAGGTGGCACATGTCAGACATTTGCTAACATAGGTGGCAAGATAGCTTCTTCATGTCCTGATACATTTTGTCAGAACCCGGATGAATAGAGTATTTTGACTTGTGGGACTCGTGCATGATCACGGTCCTTAAATCACCATAACATGGCAACCAACTCCTGCCATTGAAGTATAAAGTTCCATCCGCACGAGGTTCCAACTTTTCCGTTCTAAGTTTCTCCGAATCCTTTGAGTTTTCAACCAACATGCCTCCAACATCTTCGTTCTTGGTGTTCTCTGGTTTTCGTGCTTCAGTCTGAGCATTCAGGATTTGTTTAGGGATATCCAAGCCAATAGTCATCACTAAGGCTCGAACTCTTAATGGTTTACTCTGCTCATTCCTGCTCAAAGCATCAGCAATAATATTTACTTTCCCCAGGTGGTAACGAATCTCACAGTCGTAATCACTGAGCAGTTCTAACCAACGACGCTGCCTCATATTCCGCTCCTTTTGATTAAGAATGTGTTATAGACTTTTGTGATCCGTGAACACCGTACACTTGGTTCCGTACAAATAGTGTCTCTAGAGTTTCAGAGAAAACACTACCGATCCAAGTTCCAAATCATGAGTTGTATAGTTCTTCTCATGAATTTTTAATTGGCGTGATGCATAAGAAATTACTTTCTCTCTCTGCATTAATACAATACCCAATCCCTTGTGCGACGCATCACAATAGACTACAAAATCTTTGCTTCCCTCGGGTAGAGCCAGAATTGACGCACTACATAACTTCTACTTTAATAACTGGAAAGCGGCTTCTTGTTTGTCACCCCAATCGAACTTAACTTCTTTCTGAGTAAGTTTGGTCATCGACTTGGCAATCTTTGAAAATCATTCAATGAATCTTCGGTAATACCTAGCGAGACCAAAGAATTGGCGAATCTCTGTTGGCGTCTTAGGAGATTCCCAGTCCTTTATTGATTCAATTTTGGCGGGGTCCACGTGAATGCCTTCACTATCAATTACGTGGCCGAGAAATTATACCGTAGGAATCCAAAATTCACATTTAGAGAACTTAGCATACAACTTCTCTTTCTTAAGCAATTCCAGAACTGCCTTAAGATGTTCTTCATGCTCCTTCTTGTTCTTGGAGTAGACAGGGATATCGTCAATAAAGACAATCACAAATTTATCCAAAAATGGCTTGCACACGCGGTTCATGAGATCCATAAATACCGCTGGTGCGTTCGTCAAGCCAAATGGCATAACTTGGAACTCGTAATGACCATACCGAGTTCTGAATTCCGTTTTCAGAATATCCTCCTCTCTTACCTAAAGCTGGTGATAACCTGGTCGTTGGTCTATCTTAGAATAAACACTGGATCCTTGTAGTTGATCAAACAAATCGTCAATCCTTGGGAGTGGATAATGATTCTTCACAGTCAGCTTGTTCAGTTCCCGATAGTCGATGCACATTCGAAACGATCCATCCTTCTTTTTGACAAACAAGACCGGAGCTCCCCAAGGTGAGGAACTGGGTCTTATAAAGCCCTTGTTAGACAGTTCTTTTAGTTGCTCCGACAAATCTTTCATTTCAGAAGGCGCCAATCGATAAGGTGACCGTGTTACAGGTGCAGCACCAGGTATCAGATCAATTTGAAATTCCACTTGTCGAGTCAGAGGAAGACCCTGCAAGTCCTCAGGGAATACATCAGGAAATCTTGAACTATCAGTACGTCCTCAAGTCGCTTCTTCTTCGACTTGTCTTTCGTCTCCTTTGTATTAACATTTGCCAAAAAGACTGGACATCCTTTTAGCATGTATTCTTGTGTTTTGGTGTACGAGATAATGTGCAGACGAGCCTCGTATCCCCGGTTGCTTCTGTCACCGTGAACAATTAGAGTCTCATTTCCCCAGGGGATACGAACGATCTTCTCGGCACTGGTATGTGCTTAATTACACATACCATTTCCCATTAAAACGGACTTAAATGACTAAAAACATACCAAAAATACATTGTATTTGTATGTTTTGCATTTGTATTGTGCAGGAAACGGATATTCAAGAAAAGGAACAAAAACAAAGCCAAAAACAAACAAAACCAAGCACGGAATGGAAAGGACAAAGCCAAAAGTCAACCAAGTGAAGAAAATACAACTTGAGGGACTAAAATTGCCAAACCTCAAGATGTATTACAAGAATAAAAGGCAAAGGGTTGAAATTACAAACCGGGCAAAGATTGCATTCAAGTTATATAACTTGAGGGGACAAAGCTGCCAACTTACCCAAAAAGCCTTCTTTCCCCCGCCACCAAAACAAAACCCAGATACAATCTTGGTGTCGATCGCGCGCATACCTTCTACCCTGCAAAACCACTCAAGACCCTAGAAAAATCATTTCAACCACTCCTACTATTTCCCCCAGCTGTATAAAGGCCATGTTGGCAATCCCTCACCATTCCCAAGTATTTTCAATGGCTGTGATTGACTCAAAAGAAGCACAAAGGAAATTGAAGGCTGAGATTTGTTTTAGAATCTCCTCACACAACAAGCACTCTTGGTTTTGTCTCTACAAAGAAACACAGAAGAAAGAAGTCCAAGAGGATGGGGGAGAGAAGTTCGGCTATAAATAAGCCTTTTGTAAGCCTTGTAAAGAGGTGTTCTTAGTTGTTAGTTATTTTTAATCTTAATCCTTTAATCATGTTTAAACAACATGCCTTTACTTTCAGCTTGTAACACTTTCATTTTTAAATGAAATGTTAGAGGTTGTTTAAGGTGGGGCAGATGAAGCGAATTGCTGAATCGTAGTTAGGGGGGAGTTTCTTTAATTGTGCTGTGTTGTGTCAAAAAAGCCTGCGAATAGTGTCGAGCCTTGTTTATAAGCTGCTTTGAATTAATTAATTCAAAATTTAAGTAGGTTTAGAGAAAATATACAAAAAAATCAAATCATACTCTCAAATAAACCACAAGGCTTACTTTATGGATGATAAGACCAGTGCCTGGATTGGCTTATGGACACTACAACTTTGTTTTTTTACAAGCTAGAGCTTGTAGTTCTGGTTTACAGCACTGTTGTTGGGAGCAGGGTGTGGTATGGGTACGAGTTTTCTTTACTTGCGCTTATCTACTAGAACGGCATTTATACTTATTTTATTTTATGTTTACGTATTTTAAGTTGCTTTATATGTTTGTTTATGATAGATTGGTAGTGTTGGTTATTGTATAATTTATTCTGTAGTAAATCTTTCTGTTAGGTAGTATGTTTAGTTCATAGTGTAAAAACTGGTAGACATTTCATAGTATTTAAGTGCTTATTCTTGATTATAAGTGTCCTATTTTGTTCTTTGATAATCTGTTTTTAACAACTTAGGACCAAATCAGCTTAAAAAAATGATTTTTGAAAACTTTAAGGGCTGTTTGGAACCAGCAGTACTAACCCATAGTTAGTACTGCTAGTTCATTTTTCTTATTTTAAAGCTAGCAGTACTAACTTAAAGCCAGCAGTACTAACTCCAAGTTAGTACTGGTAGTTAGAACTGTTGGTTCATTTATGCTTATTAGCTTATTGTTTCTGCCTATTTAAGATTTGCTTAGCTTTTTAGAATAGATTAAGCCCATTTTCGTTTACTATCTTTAGTAGAGCTTACCTTAGCTTATCTGCCCTTTTCATAATAATTCTAAAAGTTTATCAGTTTGTAACTTTTTAGTTTATTCACTCATTCTTTTTATTGCAGTTGCCTTATTCTAGATGCATGTCCAAATCTTATTGAGGGATAGTTCAAATATCTTGATTTAAGCTTTATTTGCGAATGTTCTTGTTTCATTTGAGAGATAGGTAAAGCTAGCAGTACTAACTTATAACTACCAGTACTAACTTATAACTAGCAGTACTAATTCTAAGTTAGTACCGTTAGTTAATACTGGTAGTACTATTGTTAGTACTGTATGTGCTTAATTACACATACCATTTTCCATTAAAAACGGACTTAAATGACTAAAAACGTACCAAAAATACATTGTATTTGTATGTTTTGCATTGCAGGAAACGGATATTTAATTCAAGAAAAGGAACAAAACAAAGCCAAGAAATAAACAAAACCAAGCACGGAATGGAAAGGGACCAAAGCCAAATAGTCAAACAGTGAAGAAAATCAACTTGAGGGACTAAGCTATTGCCAAACCTCAAGATTATGATAAGTGCTATAATAGAGATATAATAATTACCCGGGATTTTGGCCATAATAAAAGCCAGAAGAATGCCAAAATAATAGAAAAATGTGTGCTTATGTTCTATTTTGCCAGGAAGGTTTAAAAAAGACACAAAGAAAGCAAAAACAGTCAAAAACCCCCGACAAGGAACGAAGAGACAAGAAAAAAGAGTGAATATGGGAAGCCAACTCAAAAGCCGGAACAGCCGCTGCCAGAAGAGGAAGGTCAATGAAGCTCCAAAAAAAAAGTCAAAAGGGACAATTATAGCAAGTCTTCAAAGTTAAGGCTAATTTTGGAAGTCTTGAGTCAGAGATCAAAGGTACTAAAGTTGTAAAAAGTTTTTAAATGGTTGGTATATATAAAAAAGAGAAAAAGAAAAGAAAGAAAACCACAAGTGGCCTAATTTGTGACAATTTTCAAACTTGTTTTATAACTTCATTAAGTGGACGGGGGATACGCAGGGTCCTAATTGTGCAATTCAAGTCAAAATTCAAACAGAAAACGCGTTTTTAAAAAAATCCGTCCACAAACAACCATAACAACAATTTATCCCCGCCTTTTTTTCCGTTAACAAAACCCAATCACCAATTTCCCTAACCCCGCTCACTCTATAACACTCAATCTCTCTACATCCACCTCCACGTCAAATCACTCCACCGTTTCAACCATTGTATTGTTCGAACACCTCATATTTCTCATCAAACGGCTATAAATGATCGAAAGATGATCAAAGGCTGAGATTATTGGAAAGATGTCGAGATTTCTTCACGTCTCCTCTTCAATACTCATAAAATAGAAGCATAGGTTCATTTTTTTAAGTGTTGTAAGTGTTTTTAATTTGACGTAGTTAGTTTATAATTTTCAGTTTGTAATTTTCGTTATTTTTAAGCATTTTCTCTTAAGATTTCAAATTCAGCTTTAGTCACTTGTACCTTTGTTATTTCAGCTTGTACTTTACATTTTGAGTAATAGCATTCAGTCTTTGAGTTTCAATTGCTTTTGATTTCCATTTTAAGCCGTTTTCATCCAATAAGCTCTCAATAAGCTCTTTTGAGCTTATTCGTGTTCATAAGCTCAAATTCAGTCAAATTTTGTTAATAATCATTCCTTTACTCATTCTCATCAATTTGAATCAAAATAATGATAACTTGAGGTGTTTTGAGTTCACTTTGAAGCTACAAGGATTAATAAGCTAATTACAGCTTATTGAGCTTAAAGCTGAGGTTTAGAGGCTAGGGAGCCACTTAGGTGCAAGTTTTTAAGCCACTCACTCTACAAGAGTGGCTTTGGTTCTGAGACTACAATACTCTCAGGTTTCATTTCTCAAGTTTAATTTCAGCTTAATTCTAGCTTTTACATTTGCTTATCACTATTCATTCCTGTTCAATTCTGTCAATTATATTTGTTTAGGTTTGATATTAAGCTGTTTTAAGTTTTCATTAAATGAAATTTGTGTAATCTCACTTTATCTTTTAAAACTGTCATTGTTAGTATATTAAGCTAGCTGAAGAAGTAGCTTATATTCACTAATAAGCTGTAGGTCTTATAGTTCAAATAGCTTAAGTAGGTTAAATCTAGAGTGAGTAGATAAAAGGCTTAAGCAGTTTTAGTTTTAAATAGATTCTAAGCTCATTTTAGTTTAGACAGTTCTTATTAGGGAGTGTTTGGATCTAGGTTTATTTGACTCCTAAAGTCAAAGTGATCCTGTCAAAACTCTTCATTCAGTTAGGCGAGTTGGTTTATTTTACTAAGTTTAGAACAACTTTTAAAAGTTAGTTAGAGGAATTCAAGAGTTTAGAGTTTAAAAACTTCTCATTTGCACCAGGGCAGTTTACTAGTTTAATTAGTTTAAGTGTTTAGAGGTTCAAGGTATTCTAGTGTTAAAATTTAGATAAAGCATAGTTAGATGAACTTGGTAAATGAGTATATGAGTTTTAGGAAAAGAGATTTGACCTGCATTTCACCTTAAGTCATTTGCATCAGCAAATGACAGTTTAAACTGCTGTTTGATTTACATTTTCTAGCATTTCATTTAGCTTTAGAAATTAGTAGTTAAAGTTTGAAATTGAGCATTGTTGATAATACTCTACTAGCTTAATCTAGATAAGTCTTTAAGTTTCATTTTAAGCTTTTAAGTTTAGCTTATTTTTCTTTTTTGAAAAGGTAGTGTAGCAGTTCATTAGAGTTTAGCCTATTTTCTTATTAGTTCCTTATTTCTAGTTGAAATTTTTAGAAATCTTCTATCTAGGTTAGTTTAATAACCTTAGCATAGCTTATTGATAGAATCTTAGCTATTAAGGTTTAGAAATAAGCTTTTTAGCTTATTAGGAAAAGTTTAAATTTAGTCATAAGCTGAACTTACACTTTGTGCAAGCAAATTTCTCTTTTACCTTGTTTACTTGTAGCTTATTACATTTTAGATATCTTTAGTATACATCTCAAGTATCAAGCAGCATCTTTTAGTTTTCAATTTCATGTAGAAATAAGCTAGTTATAAGCCAAAATCTTAAAAAGCTCTTAAATCACTACTTTCTGTAACAGGATTTAAAAAGCTTATTTTCTAGCTTATTCTTTTGTCAAAAGTTGAAAGTGCTTTCATTAATGTTGTAGAGAATAAGCCCCTTAGCAACTTTCATGTTTTAAGTTTTTGCTAATTCTCACTTTTTAATAAGCTAAAAATAAGCCAAGTCGCAAGGTCTGTTTGGTACTTTTCCATTAGTTCAGGGGTACCCGTTTTCATTGTAGTGTAAATTCATAATAGTTTGCCCGCCTACCCTTTACTTTCGTTTCTTACACTTTCTACCCTAGACTTTTAGGAAAAATAAAAAAAAGGGGAAAGAAAGGAGTTCCGGGTAGAGCAAGCTGAACCGTGACCTCTCGATACCAACCCCTTTTATACAACCTTACACTGTTTTTATAATTATTATAATAATAATAAATAATAAATATGGGGAAAGACAAGAGGTCCGGGTGAGCAAGACTCGAACCCGTGACCTCTCGATACAAACCCCCTTTTATAACATCACTTACCACTGCGCCCTTGGGTTTTTTTTCGTTAAAGACTCAAGGGCTTGGATATTTATACTTGTTTTAGGCTTATAAGCTCATAAGCTGAAAACAGCTTATTTCGAGCTTATTAATAAGCTATTTCTTTGTTTCTTATTTTTCGTAGGATCTTTATAGTATAAAGTATTTTTAGAAAAAAATTTAGAATTTTTCGAAGTCATTTAATATTTTTTATAATTTAATTTCGTTAAAAATTTAATTAATTCATAAAAAATACAAAAAATTATCAAAAAAATATTTTGCTTTTTTAGAAAAAAATTTTTTGTCATATAGTTTGTAGGAAAAATTTAAAACTTTTCGTAGGGTCATTTTTACAACTTTTTACTTTTTAAAGAACGGTCCGGGTGCGGTTTTTTTGTCTTGACTCGTTTTTGGGTC